>JAJEJO010004053.1:398536-432864 GCA_020662805.1 Glaucomys volans | reverse complement strand
GGCTTACTCTTGCTCCTCTGCCATTGCCATGAGAGCATGGTTGGGCTAGCCTGCCGCAGGACAAGAATGTGTGGTAGAGAGTACAATTTTCCCATTATTCTACTAGAGCCCCCCCTGGATCAGCCCACAGCCAACCAGTCTCAGATACCTGAGCATGCCTAAGTCGTGGTGACCAAGCTGCCTAGAGGGTCTGTAACCAAACACAGATATGCAAGCAAGCCCAGCCTAAGTCCTGCACCCCATCGACTATGGGTACCCACATGCTTATTACTTGCTAAGTTTGGGAGTGTTATGTGCCATTATTGTGACTAGAGATCATGAATACATGTTCTTATGCCCAATTTCACTGCAAAGAGCCTGAGAGTTTCACCACGAAGAATTTTGTTATTTTTTAGCTTTTGGTGGATAGTGTTTTACTACATGTAAATAAAAACATGGTAATTGATTTTTAAAATTAAAAACAGCTGAATTTTACAAATATCTTTTCCACTGGTACTGTTAACAATCTTTTTTCCTCCTTTACTGATGAGAGAAATTACTTGATAGATGTCTTGATTTTTAACTATTTTTAAGTCATTTTATATTATGGGAATAAGTCCCTTTTTAAATCATTGTTGTTTTGAGAGGCCTCTGGAGTTTTCTTGGCTAATATTTTATTTAAAAGTTTGGTCCTATGTGTGTAAGTGGAACTGGCCTTTTTTTCCTTTGATCTATATTTTCCTTATTAGATTTTTGGAATAAAAGGTAATATTGGATTTGGGAAATAATTTTGGCACTTTCAGTACTAATCAAGACCTCAATACAAGGCAGCATATAAAAATTTGAATAACATAGCCCATATAATCTAACAAACTTTTATATAGAATTTACATAATATGAATTAGTAAAATAGATTTGTTTGTCCATGAAACATGAACAAAATCTACTTTACAAGGCTAAAAATAAAACCTCAACTTATTTTTTGGAAGTAGACATTTTAATAAGCCATAATCTTAGATCATAAGCAAATAACATTGATATAAGAAAGCAATAGCCTGTAGGTTGTAATTACTTAAAAAACAAGAAATATGCTTTAGAATAACTCTAGGATTAATGAGAAAAATCAAAATCAAAATGATAAACTAGCTAGTATCAATGAAAAAGAATCATTTCCTATCAAAACTTATGGTACACAGAAAAAACTGTACTCAGAGGAAAATGGATAGCTTATAAATACTATAGGTTTGTTTTTGAAATACTAATAAATGAACATAGTACTCATTTTGGGAAGTTTCATAAAGAATGAAAGAATAATCCTAAGTAATGTATGAAAAATGGACTGATAAAGATACATTTGGAAATAAAGTGGGAGATAAAAGTGCTTGAATGAATAATGCAATTTGGTAACTGGTTATTTTGCAAAATAGACAAGCTCATGAGTGTGACTGAAGACAGAGAGGAAAAAATGTTAGGATTGAGAAAGAAACACATGCTCAGAAAATGAAAATAATTATAAGGAAGTACTACATTTCAACCTATCACAATATACATGAAAACCTAGAAAAATGGATCATTGAGTACTAAATTAGGAATTAATAGACACAAGTAGTAGCATAAAAATGTAGGAAAAAGAGATAGAAATGATGATTCAATAATATTACAAAGAGGAGGGACAATACCAGGATTAAGTAAATTTGTAGCTGGGTTCCAACTGTTCTTTTTAAAGAACAGAAAATTCCAAACCTATTGAAACTATAATGAATGATAAGAAGACATGAAAGTTCCTAAATTTGTTGTCTGAATTATACAGATCTGTGGTTTGCACAGTGTATTTCCTTGGTCACCCTCCTCCCACTTCCCCTCTCCCTCCTCCTCCATCTTCAGCAATTATCTCCTACATATATTTGCTTTTCTTTTTTTTCTCTCAATACCATAATCTATCTTCCAGATATGACTTTGAACTCGCCTACATGATTTTTCCCTCTCACATTTTTTTTTTTTTTTTGCATAGCAGATCTCTCAGATATCAATACAGCTGGGCATTCATTTCTGTTATGACCTGGAAAATCATTTCTATATAGTGCAAGGGGCATAGAGGTAAGAATGAGCAGGTAGAAGATGGGCTGTATATGGTAGTATTGGTGGGGTGGTAGATGTAGCACCAGTACCATACTCTTGGGGTTGTTAGTGGCAATAGAAATTGCATGTGTGGAATGAGGTTGAGGGGAAGGTGCAGTTATCAAAATTATTATCTGTTCATATACTGGTAAAAAAAAAGGTGGTAATTACTTTAAAACTAGTTAAGATGTCATGATTTGCAAGTTGCATTATAATTACCAAAAAAAAAGTATATTTTCATCATAAGGTTGGGTTGCAATGAGTTGAAAGCATTTTAATATATGAGGAAAAGATGTCTGTGAATTGCACAACACCAGGCTTTCCCTCCATGTCTACTATATCTATCCATTTTTTAGATGAGGAAAGGAAGGATCAGAAAAGTCCAGAAACTTGCACCCAATCGTATGCAGCATTCAAAATCAAGTTTGCCTTCATTTCATCCTGCTTGGCTCCTCCTACCAAGCCTCCTGGACCATTTTTTTTTTTTTTGAAACCTGAGTTCACTCCCAAGAAATCTGAGTCTATCTCCTCCACAGTGAACTTCAAAAAGTGTCTTTTCCAAAAGATAACATACTTCTCCTTCGTTAATTTCAAAGTTAAAGCCCATCAGTGATTTTATTGCTTTGGCCAAGACTAACAAATGATTGCACATGCTATATATATATATATATAAATTTGATATTAACAGCCCAGTCAATTGGGGATTAAAGGTTTAGGTTTGCTTTGGCACACAGAGGGAATATTAGTTACCTGTAATTCTGGTTTTTGGGGGGCTCATAACTATAATAGATAACAGCTCCCTGAATCTAAATTTCCTGGCACATGACAGGCCTGCACCAAATAGCTCAAATTTCCCTGTCTCAGACCACCCACAGGGAGGAGGCAGAATCTGTCAACAGTGTGGTCTTTTCTATGAAGCTGCCTTCCACAGAGGGCTTTGGTCCTCACACTGAGACCCAGTACACAGGCCAAGAGGATTGGTCATAAATTGAGATTCCCTGAGAGCAGAAATTATAAATGGGGCTAAGGAACAAGGGAGAACTTCTCCCAAAGAAGAGTGTAAGTTTTCTTTGTGTATGCCTGCCCGTAGCAGACCAATGTGGCTTCATCACCCCAATTTCAAGGTGATCAGAACAGCTGGTATTTTTCCTAAGGCCTGGCATAGTCTGAGGACTTTGGTGAAGAAACAATGCATTAGGCTTAAACCTCCTGCTACTAGTTTATTATATTACTTGCGAGGCAGGCACTCACTTTTTTTTAGTGGTGCTGGGGATTGAACCCAGGGCCTTGTGCTTGCGAGGCAGGCACTCTACCCGCTGAGCTATATCCCCAGCCCTTACTTGAAGTCTTTGAATTGACACCTTAGCTTACATGTAGAAAATATGTCATGCCTTGTAATCACTTGGGGTTGGGAGGGTATTGATGAAACTTCTAGAGAGCGAAAATCTGTGTGCAAATAGTTTCTCTACACTTTCCTATAATTAACTGACAAAATTTAATATGAGCTAATTAATTAGCATATCATATGGTTCTTAAGTCACATTTTTAAAGCAAATCAAAATTATAGATTATTCTTTTTTTTTTTTCCAAAAAAATAACTAAGTTTCCCATGAGAGTTCTGGATTGTTTTTATAAATACTTCCAACAATAAATCACAATATATTAATGTTGTTTTATTATTTGGCAATAATTTGTGATTCAACTAAACAAGTATGTACTCACAGATGTTGGTGAGTGAATTTTGATATCCTACACAGTGCCATATGTATGCTAAACACTATTTGAAACCATGAATTATTTTTACATTCACTGAAGAGAAATAGCATGGTAATGTTTGAGTTGAAGCTTATTTGTTTGGAACATAAAGGAACATATGCTCACTGTATAAAAAGTGGAAAGTATAAAAAAGTTAAAAAAAAAAGACTAGCAAATGCAACTATCCAGATTTCTCAACTAATTTCCTTTAGTTTTTCTATAATCTGTTTTGCATATACAATAGTTGAAACTGTCTCATAAATTTCCATTTTTATCGTTTTCCACCTAACAATGCTATAATTAACCATTTCGGTATGCCAAAATTTCTTTGTGAACATCTTTAATGACTTAAATAACCCATTATGTAGACATAATATTATATACATAGCAATCTTCTATTTAAAGATACTTGGTTGATTTCCAAATACCAATAATGCCACAAATAACATTTCTGTGCCAAAATTTAGTTCTGAATTCCATATTATTTCTCCAGAAAAAGATTTAAGAAGTAGTCCAGAAGATTCCAAAATTGTGCTTGAAAGAATATAAACATTTAGTTGGCTCTTAATAGGATTGCAAACTGCTGTCCTAAACCATTTGCTTAACTCCTTTCTTTCAAGAGCTTCCCTGTGACTTAGTTCTATCTATACTTAAAAATTTGTACTGAATTCCATTTGCCTTGAGCTAAGGTGTAAAATGCTGCCTCCAGGGTTTCCAGACCATTGTAATCAAGGCTATTAACCAGGAAATAGCTTATCTTGTCATCACTGCAACCCCTGTGAATTCTGCCCACCTAGTGCAAAAAGTGGGAAGTAGAGTTTTGAAGAAGGTACAGGCTGTACATTGAGAGGTAGAGGCTAAGGGGGCTAGGTAGGACTACAAAAGCCGTCTAGGCACCTGGACTCACTGAGAGAGACAGCCAGGAAGTAGAGTGCATTAAAATGACTATGGTAATAGCAAGAATATGCCACTAACACAGGAGTATCTTCTGCCAAAGTGCTGCTGAGTTTAGAAACTGGGATTCTATGAAAGAATTAGGGAGTCTTAGAGTGTAGGATTTAGGCAATATAAAAGTTTTGTCTCTTTGCAAATCTTTGTCTAAAGTCCTAGTATGTAAAAATCACTGGTGGTACAGAACATCCCTGTTTTGAAATCCAGAACACAGCAGGTAGCTAATTAGGCAGAAATGGTTCTGGAGTGCATGCAATCTTTGTTAGAGTCAAACAGAGAAATATAACTTTGAGACATGTGCAGTAGGCCTTGTAAAAAGGAGAATGAGTTGAAGGTTTTATTAAATAAAGTGTCACCTTTGGTCTTTTGCATATGTGTGCACTGAGAACCATACACGTACATTTTAAAACCCTTGTCAGTCACTAGATTCACCATAAGTGAATACTTTGCCCATGGTAGAAACTCAAATATTTGCTGAGTTTTAGCTGAATATTTTTCTTTCTATAGCAATTTGAATTGGATTTTCATGTGAAACCCTTCTGTGTTTGTGGAATAAGTTCATGCCTCCCTTTTGTTTTTGTGTCTCTACCAACCAGAAGTCTATAATCTTCCTTCTCTAAGGAAGATGGAAGCTAACTGCTCATTCTTTGCCATTTAGGTTTCACTCTCCAGCCATTCAGGTCCCAAATGACACCCCTGCACTTGATCTTCCCTTTATCCGAAAGGGTCTTCCCCACTAACTTTCCTGCTGCCTTCTCTCCTCAGCCACATCTGGCTGGAACCCTGTTCCCTCACCGACAGGCCTTCTTTCTGCTGTTCTGGTACTTTCGAGCCCAGTCCCCTGGTCTTTCACAGCACGTGTTACCATCTGAAATCATTTCACTTATTTTGGTCTTTCAAAAATTTCAATATTTTTCAAACTTTTTAAGTTCGCAGTGACATACTTTACGTGGATCCTTGCTCCTCCCCCCCGGTTGAAGCAACAGTTTGTGGGAGAATGATGTCTGGTTTCTTCATTCTAATTTGGTCATTAAGGAAACAATACGAAAAGTGATTTGTAAATTGATCTCATAACCTACCCACAGAGTACAACTCCAAATTTGAAATATTGGGTTGTTTTCTGTCTTTCCCCTCATCCCCTCCCTACAAATATTAAATAAATAAGAAAATAAGAAAAAAGATTTATGAGGTCAGAGAATATAGTTGTCATGTTCACTGGTATAATGTCAATGATGTGTACTTTTTTGAAAAATCAATAGTTGAGAAAATGAATAAATTAATGATGAAATCTTACTAAATTCTTACTCACTTTGGCATACATGTGCTTTTAAGTTAAAATAACTAAGTGGAGAGTCATTTCCTTTTTTGAAAAAATGATTTTTGGAATCCGATTTAACACTTGGGGATCGATAAGCATTTCATAGAAATGCCTGTCTGTCCTGACATCACTGAATTCTTTAGCAATACACAGAATTTGAACATACACTTGAAAACTGTGATCTGAACTTTTATATTCTATAAGATGCTTTATAAAATCTGCTTAAAAAAGTTGGAAAACTCCACTCTCCTGTTTAGTCCCGTTTTGGGTGGGAAAGAGTGAACAAGTGAGGAAAAGGAAGCCAGGGACAAACGCTGAGGAAAGGTTTCCTTCGCACAGACATCTAGCTTTGGATCCCAAGCTGTCATGCACTGGGGCAGGGAAGTGGGCCTGCTCACTTGGGCAGAAGCCACACGTCACAGTGGGAGCTGTGCATCCCGTTTCTTTTTTAAAAGTTTTTGAAATTTTTAATTTTTCCAGACTTCATTTTGATTCATTGTACACAAATGGGGTACAACTTTTCATTTCTATCGTGCATGATGTAGGTTCATATCATTTGTGTAATCATACACGTACGTAGGGTAATGATGTCTGTCTCATTCCACCATTTTTCATACCATCTCATTTCTTTTCTGCTAACAAAATATTACTCCACATGCTGATTCAGTCTGATAACCAATCATGCTATCACTGGCTGAGTTTTTCAAAAGGAAAAAGAATTCTGTTCAGAGTAACTAACTAAAGTGATTTTAACAGAATGAGACGGACATCATTGCCCTGTGTACATGTATGAATGCACAGATGGTGTGACTCTACTTTGTGTACAACCAGAGAAACAACAGCTGTACCCCATTTGTGTACAATGAATCAAAATAAATAAATTTTAAAAAGATAATAAGTTAAAAAAATAAAGTGATTTTAAATGACCATTTGTAAGAATTTCCATGATAGGAGACTATTAATAACTTTTGCTTTTCAAAACTAAGATGATATACTTTCATCTCCTTTCTTAAAAGGAAAGGGCAAAGAGAAGACTTTCCCTTATTCTTTCTTTATATAAATCACTATTTGTCTTGAAGCTTTAGTGACCATTCATTTGCTCAAAGGCATTCTCAAACTGGCATGCTGAAGGGCTTCTTAAATAGATTGCTGGGACCCACCCCTAGAATACCTCTGTAGGTCTGGTTAGGGCCACAGAATTTGCAGTCCTAATATGTCTTCTGGCGATGCTGATGCTCTTGGTGTGAGCACATTTTGAGAACCACTGCTCTCAACTGAGGCCATTTTGTCCCCCCAGTAGACATTTGGCAATGTCTGGTGACATATCTGATTGTCACTATTGAGTGTGGGAGGGGGGTCGGGGGGGGGGGGGGGGTGGTTCTATACTGGCATCTAGTAGGTAGAGACCAGGGATGCTGCTAACTACCCTACAATTCACAGGACTCCCCCACAACAAAATTATTCAGTCCAAAATGTCAACAGTGTTGCTGCTGAGAAATTCAGCTCTGCGGGAACTCTCTTTCTCATGGAAGCACACTGTTTAACAAGAGTTTAAATAACAAGTAAAACAAGAGCTACTCATTTCAGAAGCCTTAAACTAATGTGGGATGATGTCACAGGCATTAAATTAATTGGGTTGTGTCTCAAGCAGATATCTACTGTCATCTTTCAGTGTCTGTCTCTCACATTCACATGTCCATTAAGCTTATAAAACTCTGCACAGTCCAGACATTTACTCATCCACATGTAAACGAGAACCTGTGTAAGAGGGATGTGAGGCCAGTTGGGACAAGGAAACACCTTTATTCATTCCCTGGGGGGCTGATCCACCCTGTCCAAAGCAGGTAGGAGTTTGGAAATTGCAAATACCAGGTACCATAAAAAAGTGAAGTTGGGAAGACAGGGCTATTTCCTAACAGACTCAATATTTTTTTTTTTAATATTATTAATGGCAGAAGATTTTGCTTGGCATCTTGCCCAGAG
Organism: Glaucomys volans; assembly: GCA_020662805.1. Taxonomy (NCBI): domain Eukaryota; kingdom Metazoa; phylum Chordata; class Mammalia; order Rodentia; family Sciuridae; genus Glaucomys; species Glaucomys volans. The sequence continues at coordinate 424,760 of JAJEJO010004053.1, read as the reverse complement.
TTTAAGCAAAATTAGGAAGGACTCAATGATTCTTGGATGCCCTCTTGCCTCTTCCCTCCATCTATTTCCAGAATCTTCAGAGCCTAGGCCACAAAGAATCCCGCTTCAAATAAAAAAGGAGATACTTCACTACCAGGTGTGATTTCTCCCTGTCTCCTCCATGTCTCTTTTATATCTGAGTTTCTATTGAAAAAATGTTCCCCTGGGAAAGGCTCCCCATAGTGGAAACTCAGGAGTCTTTCTTCTCTTTTCTCCCTTATCTCTACATCATTCAGACCATCTTCAAGTTGTGCGGATTCTTACTGCTAAATCTCTCTTCCAGACTTTCTGTCCTTTCTACTTCTATGTTGGTGCATACCAACATTCTATTTCCCCTGGATTCCAGAAGCCTTTCAGGTAGCCCCTCTTCGTACTCCACCCAGAAGGAGCTCTCTAAAGCACAGATCAGACTATGCAATCCCACTGCTCATTTGCCACTAATAGATCTAAACACCTTATGATGGCTTACAGGGTGTTGTATGCACAGGTCACTGCTTACTATTCTTATTTTGTTCCTCTTCTCTCCATTTCCCTGCTATGTTGCAACCATCCTGAAATTTTCTGGGTTCCATGAGCATGCCATGTTCTTCCTTAATACGGTTAGTCCTCCACATCTGTGGAATCCATCTCTGTTGGTTCAACCAACCACGGATGGAAAAATATTTGGAAAAAATTGCATCTGTACTGAACATGTATAGACTTCTCTTGTCATTATTCCTTAACACATATAAAACTGATTTACATTGCCATTTACATATTAGGTGTTACAAGTACTCTAGAGATGCTTCTAAGTATATGAGAGGATATGAGCAGGTTACATGCACATACTATGTCACTTTATATAAGAAATTGAGCATCTGCAGATGATGGTATCAACAGTAGGTGGGATGGGGGTATGTATCCTGAAACCAATCCCCCAAGGACACCAGGGACAACTGTACTTCCTTTTGCATGTGCTGTTTTCCCTGCCAAGAATACTTGAATACATGTGCTTGCTTTATGCCCTACTTCCCACTCTTTCAAGTTTTAGCTAAAACAGCACTTCCCTTGGGAAGCTTTCCTTGACTTCCCAACTCTGAGTTAGGTGCCCCACCCATGTGTTCTTATGGTACCTTGTAAAACTCATCATAATTATCCTCTGTTGTAATTTTCTACGCCCCCCAGTAGCCTATTGCAAAGAAGGTAGGGTCCACATGTCTACTTATCATCATGACTTCTCTGCCTACCACCATACCTGGCACATAGTACATAGGAACTGTACTTCATTGTGGGAATTTCATAAATTATCATGGGCAAGAATTTAGTGAAGTTAATGTGGAGATAAATTTTGAGATAACTAAGGATCCTTTCCAGAGGTCCTTGAAATCAACCCATTTCCTACATTTCCCATTTATATGCCACATTTGTATGACATAATCATTATAAAACTAAGCTCTCCTGTTAATTTTGAGAACCGATCTTCTTTAATAGCTTTCAATACTTTTCATATTCCCTATTGGACATCTAACTAGATCAAAGAATCATAGGCAGTCACAGTGGCTCAGCCATGGGGAGCCAAAGTGAGAAGAAGAGAGGGTGAGATCAGTGGGGTTGGGCCACATGATACAGGGTCTGGTAGACATGGATAGGAGCAAAGATTTTATTTTTAGTCCAGTGCAAACCTTTAAAGAGTTTAAATTGAGGTAGTGACTTCATTACTCTGACTGCTTCATGGAAAATGGATTGGAGGATGGGTCAAAAGTAGAAAAAGACCAGTGAGACATCTCAATGGCATATTGGTGACATGTCCTTGGAGGGCAGAAATGGAGACAGTGGGAGTGAGCAGACCCAGGATACATTTTGGAGGTAGAATATGTAAGGGTTGCTGAGTCTAGGTTTGTGGTTAGGGAAAGAGGAAGAAGTATGATTTCTAGGTGCTGCCATTTACTGAGCTGGGAAGACAGTAATTTCCTGCTAAAGTTGGAAGCTCAGTTCATTCTCAACTCTTCCATGAAGCCTGTCATCAGCTGCAGTCTCCATCCTTTTCTTCTTTCTTCTCAATGACTTGCAAAATCATGGTTTGCAACAGTTATCTTTTCACGAGTATGAACATGGCTTGCCAGTGAGGGGTCCCCCTTTCACATCCAGAAAAGCCTGGGACAGAGGCAAATTTGCTGCTTGGTCAATTAAATACAATTCACCTGCAGCAAACATTCTGCAAACTGCTAAGAATATCCTGCCACCCACCAAACGTTCACATCCTCCAGATCTTATCCCATTTGGACATTTTTAAAAGCCCATTACTAAAAGCCTTTGAAAACCATGTTGCTCTCTCAAATCTTAAAGACAGGCATTTAGCTTCTATTATATACTCTATTATTATTTAGCATTATCCCTTTTCATTTAATATATAGTGACTTTTCTTTCCCATTAAGTACTACCTTAAAATGCAACCTCATTTCCTCCTCTGTTAAATGGAAATTGAGGATAGGTTCCTCCTCACTGAAAACACTTTGAATTATTTCAAGTATATTTCATTTTCTGCAATGTTCATTCACACTTTGGTTAGAATGCTTAAAAAAAAAACCTTCAAGATACCATAATATCACCTTTCAATTCATTTTAAAAGTTCTTTAAAGATATAAATCTGGTGCATATTTGGAGTTAGAGATGTATTGTAACTTCCCACACAAAGCTAGAACACTGTCTACAATATTCTTAACAGTAAAAAGGGAGTATAATTATGAGGGCTTATGTAGCTCTTGTTCTTCCTTTCAATTCATGACCTTTGAGAATTACTTAGAAATGTTGCTTTTTCTTCAGTCTACTCTAGTACTGGGATAAGCATTTTATCCATCTTTTATCATTTAATCACCCTGATCACCTGTGATAGATTTTGCTTCCCTTTCACAGTGGAGTGGATGGATATTCAGCAGAATTAAATAATTTGTCCAAGGACACCCAGCTAGAAACAACATCATCTGCATCCCAATCCAGCTCTTGGTGACAATAAAGCTCAAGGTACCCCCTTTTCAACCCCCTCAATGATTCATTCTACTGGTGGGGAAGAATATCCCCTAGGGAAAAACCAGTTCCACTGTAGCATTTACCAAACTATTTGAGAATGCTCCCTTAAGTCAAGCCAAATTCTGAGATTTTCATTCACTGTCAGTCCTACCATCCAGGACAGGGGTTCTGTACATAGAGTCCCCAAGGTTTCATAAAATCCTTACATTAAGTGCCAATTTTACATCTATAATACATGCATTTTTTTGAAAACAGGGTCTATTTTAAAAAAATTATCAGACTGTCAAAGGGGTCTGTTTCCCCCCAACCCTTCTGGATGGCACTGGAGGAACTGAATGTCCCTCAAAGTATGGCATGAGGTACAGACTGCAAATTTCTCTTCATATATTCATTCAATATCTTATTTCAGAATAGAGAGATCATGTATTTTCCTTTTCTGCATCTCTTTAAAATTTTTAAAGTTGAGAAAACACAGAATTTTTATCTATATCCCTTTATTATCCTTGTCCTCCAAAAAAAATTCAGGAGTTAAACTTTCTCTGCCTTTTTGAAAGACACAAAAGAATCATCAGACAAGGCTGTGTGTGTCACCCCACCCTCAGCAAGGATGCATCAGAATTTCAAGAGGAGTGGGCCATTGGAGGTCCATGCCCTGAATATGGACAGGTTGATCCACTTGTTAAGTGTAACAAAACTGAGAAGGTCTTGGGATGGCTTCACACTCACCTTGCTGTCCTCGGGGCTCTGAAGACCTGTGGACATCTCCATGCTACCAGTGCGAGCTTCTACTCAACGTACCCATCAGACAGAATGAAGTCTTTCTAAGCAAATAAACTGCTTGGAGCCAAAGCCAAGTCCTGCGCGTATGTGGCTGAGCTACCCCAATTACACGCTCTTGAACTCCATCTCAGATGCCTGTGTTGACCGACGCTGGACTGGCGTCGTGGCTGAGCGGATTTTGCCACATAATGCACCTCCCAGACAAACAGTTCACAGCTCCAGGCTGCTCTCAGGCTGGGCACTCCACACCATGCCTCCCAGCCTCTCTGGGAAGCCAGAGTGCAACAGGACCAGAAGCAAACTTGCAGTAACCCAAGCCCCAAGTGAAATGAGACTCCTTTAGCATCAGCAGGCTGCCTGGATAGCTAACACCTGACACGCTACCTTACCCACGTCTACAGGTGCTGCATGATCAGAACACACACTCCCCGCCAAGCTCCAGCTGACGTCCCCAGAGTCTGATAATAATAATTGCACGAAGAGAGTTCACTCCACTAATTACGCTGCTTATTACCAGTGAAGAGGGAAACAATAATTTGGCTTAAAATAAGAATTCATGATCCCCACATGTTTGAAGCTTCCTTGGGTTTGAAGCCATTAAGATTCAGGATTGATAACTCTGAGGATGAATTTCAGGTGTGTGTGTGTGTGTGTGTGTGTGTGTGTGTGTGTGTTTTAGAAAAGCAGTTTTCTGCAAATGCCCCTTGTTTGCTCGGGGGGGGGGGGGGGGTTCCTGGCAATGAATTTAATTTGCTTTATTGCACTCTTCAGAGAACATGTTTCTGCTGGTGTGTAAGGTCTGGAAGCTGTTTGCATGCCAAGGCAATGCCCCCTAAATGAAGTCTTACATTAACTTGACAAATTATCTTGAGATAGAAGTAATCTCAATGGACTATTGCAGCACCATGAAAATAACTGCTGTTGGATTACCAAAAAAAATCTGGCTGAGTGAACACCTCAGTAAGCCTGAATCATATAGGTACTGTGCCAGTATCAGGTAAGATTTTTGTTGAAGTAGTGACATGTTATTCTTTTCCCTCTTTTCCATCCTTTTCCCCCTCTAATCTTCCCTCCATCCCTTCCTCCTTCTTCCCTTCCTTTTGGCAGATTTTCTCTCTCACGCTTTCTTCCTACTTCTCTCTCTCTTGTGCTCCCTGCCTGTCTCCCTGTCCCCCTCCTATGTGCTTTAATTCAGACTCTATATTTTACTATCAGTCCATTGGATGCTCCTAGGCCCCGAATGTCATGTGCTTCTGGTTTTCATCCTTTCCCTGAGATTATCCAGGCTGGGGTCTTTGCAGAAAGTGGTTTATCTACTTAATGGCCCTCCATGAATTTCTACTGGGTCTAAGATAATGTCCTACTCTCATTCTGTCATATGAAATACCTAATCCAGCCCCCACTCTACCCTGCCACCAGTTCTATCAGCTGCATGTTCTCCACAGTGCACCTTAGTGTCTTGCACCTGCAAGCACAATGACACCTCCCAAACTAACTTTGCCTTTTTTAAAGGTCTGAGATGTGTTGCTTTTGCTTGCTCAATTTCATGAAGGGTAGAACTTGTGTTTCATACCTAAGTCCTTCCCTTACTTTCTCAGGCAAAATAAGTTGCTTTCCTCCTCTGGTTAACATTGCATTACAAACATCATTTCTTTCTATCTGTCTCCCCAAATAGGTTAAGAGTTCCTGGGGCAAAGATGTTGCTGACTCACCCCCAGGCAGTTGCTCAATGTTTGCTGAATGAACTTTGAGCTTCTCCTAGATATTTGGCATGTATTAAAAAAGCAGCATAGGATAGTGTTTATAACCATAAATGGGGGGGGGGTTTCAAATCTCATTTGTGGCTTGGGAAAGTTACTTCATCTCTTAGTGCCTCAGTTTCCCCATCTGTAAAGTAGAAATAACATTGTCTGCCCTAGAGGTAGATGTGAGAATTAAACGAGTTGCTCTATGTAATGTAGTTAGAATGCTGCCTGGAAAACGGAAAGAGGCTCATTATGGAAAGTGTGTTGAATAAAAAGGGAAGTAATTCTGATACCCCAAGGCTGCCTCTGTTGTGCTTGAGGGAGAAGGTTCCATAGACTATCAGGACTGGCTTGATTTAGATGAGTAAGTCCTTTATTAAGAATATGTGTCTGCCTTACTGCTCTAATCCAAAGGGCAGAAGTTAACACCAAGGAAAAAACCCACGAGAAAGCTAAGAGGGGGCTTCTGCCCCTCTCAGACCTGCTGGGCCAGGGAGTTGGGCCTGGGAAGCATAGGAGAAAGGCTCCTAGTTAAGAAACTACAATTCTCAGACTACCATACACAAAAGCACACATTGGCTCCGACCAGTTTAATTGAAAATGTGTTTATATCCAGAAAAGAAGTTTGAAAGAAGCCTAACATGCACTATAACCTTCAGAGATGCATAGAAGTTAAAGCTCAGTGGTCAGATGACAGTCAGAGGACAGTCTGCTTGCAGGTAAACCAGAAAAGAGAATCTCTGGGCTGAAATTCTGCAAAATATAGTTTCACCTAAGTACAGCTCCCCGTATGCTCACATTCTGGCCACATCTTTTGCAAGTTTCTTCCTGCATATGCCTCATGTTCCAGCTGTCCCAGCAATCCTGGAAAAGCCCAGGCAGGGCAGCTGTCTCCTGGGATGTCCTCTCCCTCCTTCCTATAACCCTCACTTGGTTGACACTCCAAGGGAAGGGTCTCCTTGCTCTCCTTTTGCTTTTTTTTTTGCTCTGAGCTTCAGAGCCCCATGAACACACACATTTCTCTAAGCACTTACTCTGCATGACAATGGTATGCTCACTTTATGTCTCCCTTGACAGGTTGTGAGCCTTTCAAGAGAAAGAAGGACTGTACCTAGTTCTCTGTTGCTTCCTTAATACCCTGTAAGATACCTGGAACAAAGTACGTGTTCAACAAATGCTCAGTGGATGTGATTGAACAGACTGTCTTCTGTCTGTGGGGACAAGCTCATTGCAAGGGGACTAAGGTAGCAATGCTGGGTCTCCCTTGTGCAATGTTTATCCAAATGACAACCTGGGGATACCACACTTGGGGTGTGGCTGAGGAATGTTCACATTTGACAAAACTAGGATGATTGTACATTTAGGCATCTTGACTCTCAGGAAGAGAAATAGTTAGAATTCCTTAAAAGGGTTAGTAACTATTGACATGTAGCAGCCTAAGAATCTGAAAGCTTGATGTGCTACAATATTTATGATTCATTTATCTTAGGTGAGAATGCACTTTAAAGTCACAGTAGGCTGCACTAGACAGCCAGCAAAATGACTATAGGTAAAAAGACTGGCAGTACCACGTGCTGGGGAGGATGTGAGGCCACCATAGAACTCTCATACACCATGGGTGGCAGTTTAAGTTTGTACAACTACTTTGGAAAACTGGAAGCTAACCTATGATCTACTAAGTCTACCCCTAGGTAAATGATCAAGAGAAATACCTATGACCCCTCAAAGAGCCCCAAGTTGGAAACAACTCAGTTTCCTGTTATTCAGCTGAAGAATAAATTAACTGTGGTATATCTACATAATCAGTACGACTCAGCAAGAAATAGTTGGAACAGCACATATGAATCTCACTGATGTTACACTAATCAAAAAGCATCAAATGCAATAGACTGTATGTTGAATAATATCACACATAAGAAGTTTCAGAACAGGCAATAAATAAAACAGACAAACAAACAAAAAATGAAACAAAAATAAACCAACCCCCAAACAAAAACCCCAAATTGATCGATGATGATGAAAGTCAGCACTGGCAAGTCCTGGGGAAAGAGGGAAGTAAAGGCAGGGGCCTGAAGGAATGCTGGGGATGCTGGAAATACTTTCTAACTTCTTCTGGTGTGGCCACATGGGTATGAACCTTACCTACTTTAGCACATGCAAGTTATATGTCTGTAAAATGTTTGTATGAGACAGATCACCAGGAGCCAAGGTGAGTAGAAAGGTCAAAATGCCTCATCACTCCGATGAAACTCAAAGAATGGGTCATACACACCCTCTTTGGCTCAGAGAAAAAGATCATCACTGAACAACACCGGACAGATGTTGTGGCTACACAAATGGGGCTGGGGAGCAGAGCATTATGGTCAATTCAACATGCTCAAACAACTCAGGGCAGGGACGCCCCTGCCCAGGTAGTCAGACCTGTAGCATAACTGCCTCTCTGGTATGGGTGAACATCTCAACTGAATTCTCTTATGGGATTTTAGCAACAGAGGCCATTTCAAGTCATACATCTTGAATCAAGTCATCTCTTTGGGGCAGCACTCTTTAAAAGTCATTTAATGATTGATGCCAGGCATGGTGAAGCAGGCCTGCAATCCCAGCAACTTGGGAGGCTGAGACAGGAGGATTGCAAGTTTGGGACCAGCCTCAACAACTTAGCCAGACTCTGTCTCAAAATAAAGAAATAAATATATAAAAAGGATTGGGGATGGGGCTCAATGGTAGAGTGCCCCTGAGTTCAATCCCCAGTAACTCCCACAAAAAAGTCATTTAATAATTGAATAAAGTTAGAACTTTCTGAGGAGTGTAAGCATAATAAAACACAAGAGGAGTAGTAAAGTCTTTCTGAAAATCTTTGCAGAAATATAAGAAAAGTCAGAGAGGATCAGAAATCTCAGATCCTTAAAGCCTTCCTATGTCTACCATACCTGCCCTAGGAATGATGCTCCAGAAAAACACTCTTCTCATCATCGAGCCGGGCTGGGACCCCCAACCAGGTTGTACCTGACATACTGCATGGGGACCTGGAGAATTCCCTTTGCTTGTTTAGTGCGTCTCAACTGAATGTTACAGCATTGGGGGAAGGATAAATCTTTGGGTGCAGGACTGTGCCTTATACTGAATATCTTTTGATTTTGGAAAATGACACTTATTTGTCATCCATAGACATAATATACAGTTTTCATTTTAAATAATTTATGTAAATCAAAATGGTCAATATTTAAAAAAGTGAGACTGGTGATGGAATTATGGCAATTTGGGTTGATCTGAGTCCAAGATGGGCTTCTAGAACATCATAAGTCTGCCAAATACCTTTGTAGGATTATATACTAATGTGAATTTTTTTCTGGGAGGAAGGTCCACAGTTTTCATCAGGTTCCCCTAAAGGAACCCAAGGGCACAACTTTGGGAACAATCGTCCTGGTGTCAGAGCTATGCCATAAGCCACCATGTGGTGACTGAACATTTGACACATGGCTAATTTGAAGTGAGATGGGCTACAATAAGTGTGCAAATACACACCAGATCTTGAAGACTTGGTGTAAAAAGTAAAATGCAAAATATTAATTTTTATACTAGTGGCTTGTTGTAACAGTACTTTGGATATGGAGTTACATAAAATGTACTATTAAAATAAACTTGTTTTTCTTTGTTAATGTGGTTACAACACACTTGAATATTACATTTGAGACTTTAATTTGTGGCTCACAGTATGCATTTAGTGGACAACACTGAGTTATATGGCCACCGAAAAATATTCTCAGGTGTCCATAAAAATGACCATTTTGGAAACATTTTATCATTTTTATCAAGGAAGAAACTGGAGAAGAATTTGGAGAAAAAAACCCAACTTTTATAAGATACTGATTTGGAGGGAATCAATAATAAAGGTATTTTCACTGTCTCCTTAATCACTTAGCCAGGAAAATGAGCCAGTAGTGGAAGCTTAAGCCCATTTACCTTTCCAAATCAAAATAATGTTTCCATAGGTTCAAATAGAGGTAGAAAACAGTAATTTTTAAAAAGTCCCTAGGAAAAGTAGGTAAGGGTTAAACATCATTTCTTTTCCCCTAAAACTAATCTATATCCAGTTTATTATATTTGCCTTGAGCCAGGTCTAGCTCCCACCTCTGTTTGATGACCCTGTATAGGGGCAATTAAGTGTATAAAGTCTTTTTTCTTTTCTTTTAGGGACCTCCTGAAGCTCCAAGTTGTCTTTGGGTCTGCAGGTCTTCGGGTGTAACAATCTCTCTTCAGCTTTTCCTTTTGCACTGAAAGCTGATTGCTTCAGGGGACAGTTGCCCAGGAGCACAGGAATATTATCATGTGCATTTTTTTTAAATTGCTATTATCAAGGTTCTGACTCATCTAGAACATTCTCTTGAAAGCCATTTCTTGTTACAGGAGTTGGTTATAGGAGTCTACCCTGTGGATGAACAATATGTGGGTACAGCCTCATGATCATTTTATTACATAGTCCTGCATCTTAATCTTTTACAGAAAAGATCAAAGCCTTTGGCTCCATCTCTCCTCCCCAACATCCTGTCACCCCTTGCAAGTGGCAAAGACTGAGTTCTAGTACATGGTCAGTCCCAGGCTGGGACAGGTACAGAACTCTAGAGTGAATTTAGCTACAGGTGATTTTTTTCTCATGAGCATTACATACTTGGCCACTCATCTCCCATTACTCCACTCTTTACTCTCCCCAAATTTAAAAATATAGGCCTGCTAATGTCCAGGATTTCCAAGTAATGATGTCAGACAAGCTTTAAGTGGCCCACAAAGAAATTACCCTCATGGTTTTCTCAAAGAATTGACTTGTTCCAACACACTCCGGGCAACCACAGCTCCTAAGCACCTTTGTGTTTTTGGATCCTCTTCTTCTTCGCTTCCTGGGAGTGGCATTTCTACCCTTTAAAATGGCAACTGCTCCCTAAGCCAGGCAAGATGGGAGCCCTGTTAATGACTGTTGTGTTTTTGAGATTCTTAGGGCAGCCGCCACAAGGACACATGCGGAAATCTCTCTGGGGCGCAGGGGCATTGACTACTGACTCAGGGATCTCCAATGTACTGTGCATAAATTCAGGGGGAGATCTTTTAAGTGTGGGTCTGATATACCAGACTGAGGTGTGTCCTGAGATTCTGCGTTTCTGCAAGCTCCAGGTGGTGCCAATGTTACTGGTCACTGAAAACCCGTTGAATAACTAGTGAAGGAGATCTAAGGACCCTTCCATCTCCAGGAGTCTCTGATTCTATGTGACCAGAAACACTCAGCTGGCATAAATAGGTGTAGATACTCCCCATGCCCTTTGTTAGAAGCCTCCAGAACTCTTAGAAATTTAACTAAATAAGAAGATTTAGAAATTAAGTCTGTAAATCTTGTAAAAGCACTTTGTTATCTACCTGCTCTTTCCAATGTACATCTAGACACTTTGTTTCCACGGGATCTACACAAAAGAGCCCCCTTCACATCTGAGCTGGTTCTTGGATGATGTTGGGTATGAAATGTACCCTAAATTTATTCAGTCACTTGCTATATAAAGTAGCTATTTTAAATGGAAGGATTTTACTAAATAAATATCTACTGACTAATTTATTTGTCTTGAAAATATTAATGGTTCCCTGTAAGGTTTACTTAAAGCAGAACTTCTGTTTCAATCCATAACTAATTACTGGGGAAAAATCCCACATATCATGAGAAATTCAAACATTTATAGATCCTTCCATCACACCAATTATTTTTCAATTCCAAGTAGATATGTCTGTAGTCATGTATTTGATACTGATACTCAAGTCAGTGGACATATTATCTCACTTGATTAGCAGTGGATTCTAAAAAAATGATAAGGTATACCAAGGGGAAGTCAAGTGAAGCTTCTATGTGATTTCTTTGTATATGACTTTGCTGCCTCTGAAGATGATTTGCACCAAGTGAATAGAGTTTTGTTGGCACCAAACACTGTGGCAGGTGTTAGAGTTGGGGTTGAGGGGCAAGAAGATGAACAATACAGGTTGCTAACCAGGCTCAGCTGAGTGGGGGAGACAGGCACCCAACAATGTACTTACAACAGAATATGACCACAACAGAGACGTCTGTAAAATATGATGCGGAGCAGAGGCGGGCTGGAACCACTTCTGGCTGGTCGTGTTGGCCTCTGAGCCCTAACACAGGCCGCACCCTTATACAGACCAAAATTTGGGGGTTGGTGGTGGACTGTAAGCATGCACACCAAGGTAACTTTTTAGCAAGTTGTAGAATTTAAATTAATCAACACAAAGGCAGAAGTGAGCGAATGGTCTTCTGCACCAGACTATATGCCTGATAGAACTGATGTCATTTAATCCCAAGATTTGGAGAAACTCAAGGTCATGGAGGTGAAACTTGAACATGACTTTGTCTCACATTGACGTCCAAGAGATTATCAAGAAATTCTCAACACTCTATAGGATTGGTTTTTAATTTTTTTTGGATAAATAGTTAAGTAACAGTAACAGCAGTGGCTAATAGAAATAATTATTTCAATTGCCAGGTACACCCTGTTCTGAGCACTTTATATAGACAAACTCATTTAACCTCCACAGTGATGCTATTGAGATAGTATCTCCATGTTTTGGCTGAGAAATAGGGCAAACATCAGTTCAAATATTTGGTCACAGGTGCCCCCGTAATACATGGCAAAATTAGGATCTGAACCCGAGAGATCTGGTGCTAGGGCCACTTTGCTACTCTGTGTGGTATAAGGGTGGAATCATGGGCATCACCCTGGAGATGCCAGGAATCTGAGACTCAGGCACTACCCTAGACCTTTTGATTAGGAATTAGTACCTTTAATGAGATTCTCTGGTGGCTTGTATGAGCATTAAAACTCGAGAGGGCCAGGTGCGGTGGTGCACGCCTGTAATTGCAGAGGCTTGTGAGGCTGAGGCAGGAGGATTGAGAGTTCAAAGCCAGCCTCAGCAACTTAGTGAGGCCTTAAGTAACTCAGCAAGACCCTGTCTCTAAATAAAATACGAAAAAGGGCTGGGGATGTGGCTCAGTGGTTGAGTGCTCCTGTGTTTACTAAAAAAAATGCACTACTAAAAAAAACAAAAACAAAAACAAAACCAAGAAACCCCCACAAAACAACAACAAAACCTCTCAAGAGGCCCTGCTCCAGACCAACAGAAGATGGTACATCTGCTGATTCCACCCTGACCTGAACCCCCATTCTGGAAGATTCTTGTGATCCTCCCAGCCATCTTGGACACCACCCTTGTGGGCACCTGGTTTACCCCACACTGATCTGGGTCAAAGGTGTGTCCTTTCTACAACAGATGTGGTAACATCTCACTTCTCAGCTTCTTTACTGAGAAGATCTGAGGGGGGTCAAGATTAGGAGTCACTTTATAGTCTTCTGTGTTTTCTCTAGGACTTTGTCTTTCTTCTTCCCTTTACCCTTCCTTCCTTTCCTTCCTCTTTCTTCCTTTCTCTCTCTGAAGTAAGAACCTAATCCTCCCTCGCTTCCAGCAGAAGAGTCTCACTTTCACGGAGACCCAGTGGAGATTAAGTTTTGACCTCCAAGCACATCAATCAAACCATCAACACACCCACAGTTCCCTTTCCTAGAGGAATTCTGTTGATAGGTCTTGGAGATGTCATTTGCCCATCTTGTCACCATTGTTTCTTCTGCTCCAACCTCTCTTTTATTGTGAAATACAGCATACATGGAGAAAATGTGTTTGGTACTCTTTCCACTTCTATTCTCTTTGAATTTTAATGGTGAAAACAGTAGGTTTTCATTAACAACATACTAAATAAAAATGAGTCACGTCATAAAAATGGCCATCACTCATAGCTCATAGATTCCAGAGAGAAAAGAGCCAGTGAGGCCAAACTTGACCCAGAAAACTAAAGGCCCATATAACTTGTTGGTTGCTAAGTAGGTTGTGCTGGGCTGTCTCTTTCTTAATCCTGATCACCGGAAAATCAATGTAGGTGAATGCTCTGATGATAGGCATACTCCAATGCTGTGTCTACTTTGCTGCAAAATGTGTATGCTACTATTTAAGATTAAATGGACAATGTAAAATATGTGTGATAGATGTGTGTTTTGGGTAAAATGGGAACATCTGGATAAGGTGACTGAAATGGATCATTTCAGCAGTGCCCATGGAGTGAGGTTCTGTCTCTTCAGGCTGTGGATTTATCTCCTGCTTTTGACTGTCTATTATTTCATAGTAAAAAGGAGTGGAAGAGAAAAAAAAGCCAAATATATGCCTGTCAGATGAATTTATTATTTATTAAACACTCTCACAAAAGATTCATTGAGAGAAAAAGGTTAAGCTTGCCAAAACATGGTGATAAGCTCATCACTGCTGTCTCCCCTCCTTTACCATCCATCACTAGTGGTTGGCACGATGCACCTACCACATGAAATGCTTCCTCTCAAAGGAAAAAAAAAACAGTACCGAAAAAAAAAAAAAAAAAATTGTTGGGTCGTCCGCAAATCCTTGCAAATGGTTTTAAAATAGCAAAAAGCAGTCTCAGGGTCTTTGGATGATCTGTCTAAGTCTTACCATTGCTGCTAGATTTTCCTCAATGATTAATTTTGGCTCTGAAGCTATGCTATGGTGTCCAATGTCCAAAGTGGGAATCAAAAATGTCAAGACATATATTAAAGTATATGACAGCAATAGTCCAGAAATAAGCCACCTATGACCTCCAACAGCAGCAGTTAGAGCAACATGAAAATAAAATGACTGCTAAATGCTAGGAATAGGTTTTTGTATTAATCACCCTCTCTTTCCTTCCCTTCTATAAAAGTCAAATTCTGCTTATTTTCTAGGTTTGATACAGAATCTAATCCCCTCAGTAAAGGTTTCATAGATTCCTTCAATTCACCATCATTGCTTTCTCTTCTTAACACCTTGAATATGTTGTATCTGCCTCATTCATTTTGAATGGATAGAAACACAACTAACAATGAACAACAAAATGTTATTCGTGTTTTTGTGTGTAAATGTATCTTGATCCTCTAAATTTATTTGAAGTTTCTTCAGGGAAGCATAATTGGTTGTACTTTTAGTACTTCCTATTGGCACAGAGTTTTGCATAGAGAAAATCTTAATAAATATTTATATGACAACATGTTTTCCCAAAGGGAGCTGGTAACTAGCTGCTCTACCTATTATTAACAGGAAGCAGAGTCATAAACCAGAAATTGTTGGCTTTGGCAGGGCCCCCTCACATTTCAAGTCAAAGCTGTCTGATCGTTAGTGTGGTCTTCTCAAATCTTTGCCATGGAGGATGTCAGGAAATCAGTCAGCACAACACAGGCATCGTGAAAGGCAAAGATATGGGCTTAACAAAAGCTAGATACTTAGACCCACTGTGAAAGTGTTGAACATTTTTGGATAAACTATTTTTTATCCAAGTAAATGCAGGGCTCATTCCCCCACTTCTAATGGGTTCGTTCAGGACTTAAGAAATCTGAATTTTGCTTCTAGTGCAACCAAAAACTATCTATAAGACTGTTGGCAAATGCTAATGGAAAGGGTTTAAAACAGTCATCGGAGAGAATGAAACAGACCGGACAGGTTCTAATCAGATACTTCTGTGTGAATTTAATGCAGGATTTTCAGAAGGGAACCTCATAAATTAATTGGAGGGATGGACCAATTTAACAAATGAGAAGATATGGATGAGTTGGGGGAAAATATCTAGTTAAACTTATCTCACACTATATATTTTAATAAATACCATATAACTTGGAGAGTAACTATTTTAAGGAAACTTCAAAAAAAAAAAACCTCAAGAAAGTATGGCTGAATATTTGATCAATTTCTAAATGGAATATTTAAGTGTAAAACAATGGAAGCAATCACAAAGGAAAAACTGATACATTTATGTAGATTAAAATTTGAAACTCTAGGACAACCGATAAGAATGCAAAAACACTCTCTTCATTCAACAGATTTGTACTGACTATCTACCACATACTAGGTATAATTCTAGGTGCTTCAGATGTACCTGGACACAAGACAGTTTCCTGCATCCCTTCTATCAAGGGTGCTACACTGTCGTAGACAGAGATTGATAACAAGATTGGCTGTGGTGGTGCATGCCCATAGTTCCTACTACTAGGGAGGCTGAGGCAGGAGGATCACTTGAGTCTAGACCCGCCTGGGAAACATAAAAAGACTCTATCTAAAATACAAAGACTGACCACAAGAAACATCTTACACATGAAAAGGTAAAAAGTGTTATATAAGAAAAAGAAAGGTAGAGGAAAGAAGGGGATCAGGTTTGCCAAGAGCTGTGCTTGATGGGAAGCTTAAGTATTAAATAGGGTGGTCAGGGGCGACCTCAATGAAAGGATACAATTTGAATCAAAACTTGCAAGAGGAGGAGGGAGCCAATAGATGCTATGGGGGACATCTGAGAATATTCCAGGCAGAGAGAACAGCCAACTCCTGCTTGATCAAAGAAAAAAAAAAAAAAGAAACTGGAAAAACATATTTGCAAAGAATAAGATGGGAAATAGATAATACACATAATATATGTGGCAGAGAAAAAAAGTTACGAAAATCAATGTAGAAAGTCAGTGTCCCATAGAAAATGAGCACAGATAATCCTTGGACAAAGAGAAACACGTGTGACTGACAAGTTGTCAGAAATACACACAGGATAGCAACCTCTCTCTGGTATCCAGTTTGTGAAGACCAGGGACTGTGGCTAAAGCTGGAGGGACAGGAATGCTCTTCTAAGCTGCTATAGCAAGGGTAAAATGACATGAACTTTTGTTGAATAATTTGGTTGTATTTATCAACAGCCTTTATTTTAGAAATTTCCATACCTCTTTGTGGAAATGATCGGAAATTAAGAAGACATTGATGTCTCTCTATTGCAGCATTATTTATAATGATATATATGTAATCGATATCTGGATATTGTCTGAATTGAAGTCTTTAGTTCAGGATAGATCTGTCACCTCCATGTGAATGTTCCATAAATATCTCAGACTCCAAATGTGCAAAGCCAGTCTCACATTCTCCAGCCCCTGTTTCAGCCCTCGGACCTCCTCCTCTTGTCCTTTTCAAGATCAGTGACTAGTGCCACCTTACACCCATTGCTTAAGACATAAACCAAGAAGTCATCTTAGATGGCTTCTGTCTTGCTTCCTGCTTTTTAATCAGCCCGTGAGTTTTGTCAATTCTACTTTTGTCTCATGTACTGAATCCATCCCATCCTCTCTGGAACTGCTTAAGCCCAGCCCTCACCATTTTGTAAGTGGGCTAATGAGTAAGAATTCATCTGACTCGCTGTGGCCAATTTTACTTCCAACCCATCTGTCTTGCCCTGGCCATAGGACTCTCTCATATATAAAACTGGATCAAATCATTGTTTTATCAGAGATTTTTAAATGGTCCCCTACTGCTGTTCAGGTCAAGATCTAAGCACTTTTCTGATCTGACCCCTGATAGCCATCTTTTGTCCTGCCAGTCTGAATTCTTTACTCCATTCTCAACAATTTTATTACGAATTACATATCATGCTTCTGTGTCTGCAAAAGTTACTTCCTATGCATGCCCCCTATCAGTTCTCCAGATAACTTCACTTTCAGACTCAATTGAGGAATCTCAACATCCAGGAAGCCTTGCCTGACTCCGCCCCCAATTCACATCCAGGCTCAGAGGTCCAGCTCACCTCTCAACATCAAGCATATTCATATCATTGCATGCATTACGCTGCTGGCATGCATTACACAGCTGTGCAAACATTTTTTGGCTGCCAGGACTGTCCTGTCTGGCTGAGCTGCAGGGTTCCAGCGGGCACCATTCACACAGTGTCCAACCTACACAGTTGTAATGGGGAAGTTCTTCCTTTCCACCAGAGAGAGGTCATCTTCATACCTTTACGCAAACCACCTAGTCTAGATCAACTGTGGAAGCAGACACTTAGTTACAAAGCAAACAGTTATTTAATGAATGGAAGAGACAGCAGTCAGCCAAAGTCTACTATTCTCTTAGACTAGTAGTTCCCAAAGTGTGGTCCAGGGGTTAGTAATATCTACATCACTGGTGAACTTGTTAAAATGCAGATTTTCAGCCCCTACTCCAGGCCTACTGAATCAGAAACTCTGGGGTAGAGCCCAGGAAACTATTTAACAAGCACTCTAGATAATTCTAATGCATGTTTATCTTTGAGAAACACCTTTGGATGCTCAAAACTAAAAGCAATGGTTTAATTTAAAGGACTCAGATAACTTTGCTTGTAGGAAGGGCATTTGCTTAATTAAAAATATAAATTATGAAACAGTTCATATATTTAAAAGGCATGTAAAACAGCTGGGTGCAGTGGTGCATGCCTGTAATCCCAGCAGCTCAGGAGGAAAGTTGAGACAGGAGGATTGCAAGTTCAAGGTCAGCCTCAGCAACTAAGCAAAGCCCTAAGCAACTTAGCAAGACCCTGTTTAATGCAAAGGAGGGGGGTTGGGGATGTAACTGGGTGGTAAATTGTCCCTAGGTTAAATCCCTAGTACAAAAAAAAAGTATGTTAAACAATATTATAGACACTCATGTACCCACCATTCAGATGTGCTGTATTTGCTTCATCTTCCAATAAGTAAAAGCATATCTTATTGCTAACAACCTACCCTCACCCCCCTCACCAAGCTAACCACTGTTTTACAGTTGGTATTTTCCTCATGCATGTCTTCAGACTTTACTACGTAAGTGTATAGGCATTTATTTTTAATGAGAGACTTTGTGCAGGATGTTACAGCAGAAATCACAACACTTGCCTCAGCAAGCTGAATGGGTAGCCACCTGGAGTAGCAGGCAGCTAAGGCAACCGAACCTGCCCCTCTCCAGCATGGGGTGGAGAAACACAGGGCTCACATGAGCTTTGCAAAATGCAATCAGATGGGGTTAAAATCAGAAATCCAAGTTCTACCTATTCCTTTACAGCTGATGGTAAAAGCTAAAATGAAACATCATTTTTGCCTTGCAGACAAGGGTGTCAGACCCACAGGACCAACAGTTTGTACTGACCAGCTTGGTCAATTTTGCCCAGCCCTGTGGATCATGCATACTTGGGGTGTGTGCTTATACTGATGAGTCATGTACTGTGGACACAAGGAGTCCCTAAACAGCTGTACTGGGGGCTCTGGCTCCATCTCATCAACAACAAAGATGGGCCCGCTTTTGTCAACTATAAATGACAAGACATTTCCTGCTGCCCTCTGGCTTAACAGAGGATTTGATGATTATTTAGGGTTAAATTTTTTTCCCATTTGTAAAATAATTAAAAATTTGTGAAATTATAATGATCAAACTCCTGATTTTATTTCTTCTAAAAGAGAAGGAAGGAGGAAGGAAGGAAGGAGGAAGGAAAGAAAGGAAAAAAAGAAATTTAACAGCTCGTTCTTCCCCCACCCTGACTTTTCCCACGTCTTCCCACTTGGCTTCTGAAGATGATTTTGTAGTTATTGTTACAACTCCTCTTCCTTCTATTTCCTTTAAAAGTCTATAATTTTGCCTCTTTTCTATTTTCCCTCCTTTTTCTCAGGTGATCCTTTGGGATGTTGAAGTCTGAAAATCACTACTATTGGTGGTTTGGTGGAGACCTAGCAAACTTTTATGTTGTATGTGCATGTTTGTTGATGTATAACTTACACATTGCTGACTGGCTGCACTATTTAACTCTGGACAATTTTCTGCATAGAGAAACACCATGCAACATTTTTTGTTTATTCCTACCTCTTTCTTAGAAGCTTAGTTGATGTTTGTCCTGGGGTGTCCTCAATATACATGCATATGTGTTTGAACATGCACATCCCCCAAAGCATGCATGTGCTTGCATATATGTATGTGTGTTTAAACATGTTTTTAAACTGCACAGCTAATTGGTGAACACATTTCTCCATGGTCATTTCATTCTTCACTCATTCTATCACATGCATTTGTTGTCTCCTGTCCCTGATGCCATTTCACTAATAATACAAACTTCTCACCATGAAGTGGAGTCCTCAAATGGACATTTTATTCCTCCTTTTTTTTATCCAGTGTGCACTTGGCTACAAGATCAGACAATCTACAGATCTTGGGACTACAGCATCACCCTGATCATTCTCCATGTCAGAAGCTGCCTCCAGTAGCTGCCAGGCCTGCTAAGTGCCTCCACGTGTTCCTTCCTAACCAAATTCCACTTTCATCCTGGGTGGCAGCATTTTCCAGCTTCCTTTGCACCTTGGAATCAGCCAATGAGATAGGAGGTAGAAATTCTAGTAAGGTCCTCTAGAATGGAAACACATAGCTGGTAATGGGTACTTATAATTTCCCTACTCCCCATGGTTTTTTTTTTTTTTTAACTAGAATTTATATGCAAGGGTTGAGCTTCAGCAACTATCTTGAACCAAAAGGGAACTTTGAGAATAAAGCCATATGCCAAGACAAGCAATTCAGAAAGAAAGGAGTTTGAGTGTTGGATGATCACAGAAGCGGTCCTCCTGCTCTGGGGAGGAAAAGAGAGCTTTGTATGTGTTTAAGTCACTGTTATTTATGGTTTTCTATTATGGAAGGCTCTAATGTTTATACTCTTCACAAATTTAGCTATTTTCTTAATAAATATGATATGCTGATTAGTTTCAATCTATTGCTCCTCTTCTTAGGAACGGTGGCTTATAGATGGGCAGATCTCAAGTTAAGGCCCAACATGATGAATTTTAGGCTTTGCTCCATTTCCCCCTCAGTTTTCCTGTCCAGAAACTGAGAATGAAAGTAATGTGCACATCAAAGTGCTTGCTATTTTTCTGTCAGCCTGATTTAAAAAACAAAACAAAACAAAACAAAACAAAACAAAACAAAACCTTTCATTAACTCAATAGTACCAATAGAGAAAATAGTTGGGGGAAGGAAAAGGAGATAAAACTCAAACCAGGATATTTTCTCACTTGTGAAAAGCCCTTCCAAGTATTTTGGTGCTTGAAAAGGTTCAGGTTGCATACTTACATCCAATGGGAAAAATATCAATAGATTGAACTTTAATGATTGACATTTTACCCTCATTCCCATGCTCATGAATAACTGAAATCTGATTACATATGTTGCATCATACACAAGAGAAAAGAAAGAAAGAGAGGAAAAGACATGTTGAGAACGCCAGCCTCAGGAGGAGCACTTGGTCACAGTCACTGGAATGGAGAAGACAATCACTGCCTTGGTATTTCCATTTGGTTAAGTTGACTCTCAATGACGTGAAACAAGTCCTTTCAAATGGAATTGCAAAAAAAAAAAAAAAAGGAAATTCTGCTCAAACTCTTACATTCTTACATTATGTAATTTCATTTCTGCTCTCATGCACATTAACATAAACTGGTTGGAGAAAACTGCTAAATTAAATTTGGTTGGATTAGGAAATTTGTGTCACATGCAGGCAAAACATGGTATGTGTGGGTTAAAAATGTCCTGGTTATTGAAAAAAATTATTTTAACAGATGAATCACTTCTGCCATAGCTTCATTAGGGATTTAAATTTGTGTTTATGTGGATCTGTGTTGGGGGTGAGCAAGGCTTTGGCTTTTCGTAGGGAAATCGCTTAAGCAGTAGACAGTGTCTTTTCTGAAGAACAGCCTCAAAGACTGGAATATCTGAGTATCTTAAAATCCTTCCTGCGCTGGCTCCATATGACCTTTCTCACCCTTCCTAACACTGTCATCATTTCCTTTTCAAAAACAGTTTCTTTGCCCTGCTAACCTCAATAGGCACTGAAAGGCAGGGTTGGCTTCTGGGTCTCATCTGCCTTGTTCTCTGTCCTTAGCTAGATTTCAACCAAAATAATTATCTTCCATTTTATGGCCTGGCTTCTAATACAAACAAATGGAAGAATTTAAATAGGGTTGGTTCAAAGTCTTTCAGGGTGATGGAAGGTACTTGTTAGAGGGTCAAATACCTTATGGCAAGGAGATAGGTCCAAGGGCAATTATTCGATGGTACTTGATACCTGCCTAAAGCAAAATGACTGACCCAAGATGGCTTGCTTTCTAGGTCTCAGTGGAGATCTGTCTTTCACCCTCAGACACCAGAAGTTCTACTCTGCTAAAACATACGAGAAGAATATTACATTTTAGAGTTCACTAAAGAAATATTCATATGTGTAGGAGCAAAGGATTAAAAAATTAGGAAGAATTGATGGAGAATTATTAATAGTAATTGTCAAAGGAAAGCATGACAAAAACAAGGTTCATGTCTGTGAACAGTGAGTACTGGACAATATACGATCCTAAATTACAGAGCAGCATCTTCTGGAACTCCAGGGACAGGGTCTTATGATGACGTCTCATTTCTCGGGCAATGATCAGAGTGGCGGTGGATGGGGAGCCACCAGTGACCATTTACACACTCAGCACCTACAGAGGGCGCTGGGCTTATTTTGATCTTTCCTCTTCACAATATTTCCAATTAATTCAAAATTTTGGAAAGAGGCTCAGAAGGGAGTTTTCTTTTGGGGGAGGTGGAGTTGACACCATGACTATTCATAACTCTTAGACTGACTCAGGATCATTTTTTGACCCTGCAAAATTGTCCTGAAGGTGCTAGACCTGGACTCACACTGTGATGGTTTGGATATGAGGTATACCCCAGAAGCTCATGTGTCAATGCAGGACTGTTCAGAGGTGAAATGATTAGATTATGATCTAATAAGTGGACTGATCCATTTTATGGACTAATAATTTGGAAGGACTACTATATTGGGTGGTAACTATACACAGGTGGGGCATGACTGGAAGAAGTAGGTCTCAGGGGGCATGCCCTCGGAGATTATGTCTTGTGACCCCAGTTCCTCCTTCTATCTCTTCCTGGCTGCCATGAGGTGAGCAGCTTCTTCTTCTGCCACTTGTTTCTGCCATGTTGCTCTGCCTCACCTTGGGCCTGGAATGATGGAGTTGGTGGACCACAGACAGGACCTCTAAAACTGTGAGTTCAAAATAAGCTTTTCCTCCTCTAAGTTGTTCTGGTTGGGTATTTTGGGCACAGCAAAGAAAGCTGACTAACGGACATGTCTATCTGTGTGGATTTGGAGGTAAAAGCCTAATTCTTAAAGTTTTATCATTCTATTTATTTGGCTAAGGATATAATACACATCACAGAATACATTAATGGAAATGTAATAATATGTGTAATACAAGTCACATGTTTTTACTTGTGGCTACCTTTATATAGATAGAATTTGATAGAGAAGCCCAATGTCTAAACTAATAAAATTGTCCTCACCCCAAAGCACTCCTCCAGCAGAGACAAAAGTCACAGAGCCCCTAAAACTCAGAGGACCCTCTCTTAAAGATGGTGCTTCTTGGAACCATGGGAGGACAATGATTCTTGGCTTCTGTGACTGTAGAATCAAGTGCTGTTCTCAGGCCTCCACTCCCCAAACTCCCGTGGGATACACATGAGCCACATTACAGGTTGGGAGACTCCAAAGCACATTCAGTGATTCACTGTGTGAAATTCTCTGAGAATTTCTTTTCCCTGTTTTTGTGATTACTGAACAAAGAAAATACTAGAAGAACAGCATTGCCTCTGATTTTCAGAAATTTTACATAATGACCTTAGACCTGGCTCAATAAATAGCCAACATAGGTTTAAGAATGTTGATCAAAATCAATTATCTGGTGACAATATTTCCATTCACTAAATATCTAATTTAGTTTTTGCTTTGTGTTCCCTCTTTGTTTTTATTGTTAATGGAAGTATAATTTACATAGAGTAAAACATGCAGATGGGTTTTGGCAAATGTCATGCAGCCCTCACTTGTATAAAGATATATATTGCCATCATTCTAGAAAATTCCCCTGTGCCCCTTGCTTGCCCATCAATCCCCTTTTTCCTCCCAAGGTAACCACTGTTTTGAATGCTATCACCATCAATTCGTTATGCCTTTTCTCGAACTATACAAAATTGACTAGTAGGCTGTACACTCTTTTGGACCTCATGCTCTGAACATCTATAGAAAATTCTCCTCAGCTTCCTCATCTGTAAATTGAGAGAACTGCCCTGAAAATATGTGTGCAGCTATTCAGAGATGCCCTGGGTTTCCTGGTGGGGGTGGAGGACCCCAGAAGTCACCTTGACTGGGGGTGGGGTGAAGAAGGGGCTGAGGAGTGGAACTCTCATATATGTGAGAACCACGGGTCTCAAAGACTCTTAGCGACCCCTTTTCCAGAATGTTCCATAAATTACCAATCGTGTTTTCTGATATGGGAGCTGTGTGACTGGTCCCCTCCAGGGAGGGTTGGGAGGGTTGGAAGACAGAGGCAGCCAGACAGGGGCCCCCGAGGGAGGGCCTGGGCACCAAGCACTGTAATATTAGTACTGGTTACAATCAGATAGCACCAGTCCAACTGAGGCGCCTAGACAATAGGCCAGAGGCCATGGGCGAGGGGAGGCACAAAGACAGCATTCAAAAGCGCCGACTCCCTAAGCCAGCGAGCATTTCTATAGACTCCACCAGACCCTGGCCAAGCCTGGATGTTACCCTCCTGCCAGAAAGCCATTTTTTTTTTTTTTTTTTTTTGTGAGCTTTTAAACTGCTAAAAATAATAAACACAGAAAGGAAAATGCTGACACAACCTTAAATGCAGAGACAAACTGAAACTGTGTTGTTCTAATAATGAAAACAAACTGGGCTTCAAATTATAACCCAGAGTTCCAGCCAGCTGCCTGATGTTAGTACACACCTCAAGACGAAAAGAGAAGTCAGAGGATTTATCAGCAACGAAACTGGGCCTGCAATGCACCAGGGGTTCACCCCTCTCTGACTTGCTCCAACCAACAGCTCATCTCATTCTAATGGCCTTTGTTTGTTTGTTTTAGCATTCAGTGATGGAATGAGGGAAAAGATACATGGGAGAGGACTGTGGGATCTTCATTAGGCATAATTTTCCTGAATAACAAGTGAAAAATCATAGTACAGTGTCCTCTGACTGTACTATGATTATTTTTCCCATAAGTGAATTGCTAACAGTCCTTTTCTCTAATGCTTTTTTTTTTTTTTAGCCCATTTAATGTTTTCTATTTCTCCCAAATACCTAGAGTTCAAAACTACGTCACATAACAAAAGCAGAAATGCCACCAATTGGAAGACAGTTCCTATAAATGTTCAAGAGTGTCAAAATCACAAATTTGCAAACAGTCAACTCAAGCCCGGCATCTGACCTTCTTCGTCATTCAATCACGTGTGGAACTTGGCACCACGCAGGTTGGCCAACGGGAGGGAGACAGCAGACCTGGAAAAAAGGAAACACAAGAAGATAAATATAAGTTGGTTTTCTTTTTTCTTTTTAAAACTTTCCCAACATTTGATTAATCTGCAGCTGCTCTTATTTCTATGCTTAAATAGTTTCTGGTTTCAGACCTGTCTCTGATTTTGAATAAATGCAAATTGACTTAGATAAAAATCTCACTCTGAAGGGGAGATGGTTTCAGGGAAAGGGACTTGAACACAAGGGCTGTAATCACATATTGTAGGTATGGGACAACTTTCCTGGTTCCCAAAGACCTTTTTCTCTGTGGAATTTCAGAAACAAGACCCGTGAGTTTTGGATCCTGAGCCTGGGAAGATGATTGAAAGACAAATGTGAATTTCCAACCAGTTAGAAATTTTGTGCTAACGTGGACCTGGCTTCATGTCAGAGGCTGGTTCATGGAATAGGACTTGGATAAAAGCTGCGTCTCTGCCATGACAGAGTCACTGCTGGATGGCACCTGTGAGGAGAGGGCAGATCCATCACGGCATGTGTCAGGGGACCCACCCGAGCTTGAGGCTATGGAGCCATCTAGATTGTGTGAAGTGTGATCCTATCGGGAAACCTTCCCACAGATACAAACAAGATGATTGAAGCAGCCAAACAGATGTGGGATCTGCTCAGGTGGCAGCCGACATCTTTGGCTGGGTATATGTACTGCAAGTGAGAAGCTGCTTTTCAACAGGGGCCCCATGATTTTTGTGGTGTCTGTTATGGAGAACTTAGAAATCATGGGAAAATCTGAGGTCAAGAGAACTAACGTTTGGGTTCCCACAACTCAAGATGGATCACTATTAACATTTTTTGTAATACCTGTTCTTTTCATTCAGCTAAGAAAAACAGAGCAGAGGTATAATCTCCTTGACCACTCTACCCTGAGCCCAGATCATAAATCTGTTTATACCTTTCCAGGCCATTTTTTTTTTTTTTTTTTTTTTGCACTCACATACATATCTATGTTTTCCAGGGCAATGAACACTGTTTTTAATTACCCATGCGATATGAATCTCTGTATATCTCCCCATCTACATTTGTGACTCCACATTATGCATGTGAGCTCTAACCCTGATCATCCACAGCAGCTCAGTCCCTTTAACTGCCGAGTTGAATAAATATACACTTGGTTATTGTCTTTTCCCCCAACACCCATCGTTTATGGCACCATAAAAGCACTAGTTATATCATTAAAGTGATTGTTGGTTATGTGTGGGTGTGCTTTCGCATGTGCGTATGTGCAGATTTTCTCTGCTACTCTACTCTGGGCTTCTAGGCAAGTGCTTTGCCACTGAGCTGCATCCCCAGCCCCACTCTGGGCTTCCTGAGGATGTCACCTTGCCTTGTGTTTACTGTGACTCTGCCACATTATGA
>JAJEJO010004053.1:312877-398136 GCA_020662805.1 Glaucomys volans | reverse complement strand
GACTTTGTGACATTTATGAGTAAAATATATACCCTTGCCCTGACATTAATGTCTAAGAATAAACAGTGCCTTTTGCATAAACAGAACACTGGACTTCAGTACACACACACACACACACATTTACACACACCCATACATACACATATTTGAGAGTATAAATCTGATTTAGACTTTGAAGAA
Source organism: Glaucomys volans (assembly GCA_020662805.1). Classification (NCBI taxonomy): domain Eukaryota; kingdom Metazoa; phylum Chordata; class Mammalia; order Rodentia; family Sciuridae; genus Glaucomys; species Glaucomys volans. Next base: position 397,956 of record JAJEJO010004053.1, on the reverse strand, counting down.
TATATACGAACTTGTCTCCATGAAAACAAAATGAAAATTCTGATGTAATTACAATAATAAGCATTTTAATACATAACATTTATTCAGCACAGATTGTGGGCTGGCTTGTGTTAATTAGTTCACTTAATCTCACCATCCTCATGATGACCATACGAGATAGGTGAAATGATTTCAAACCCCATTCTCCAGATGAGGAAAGAAGAGGCAGAGAAAGTTAAACACTTTGCCCAAAGTCAAACGGTGAACAAGAGCCTAGCCAGGGATCTCACCCAGGCAGACTGATGTCATGAGCCTTGTAAAAACAGACTCAAGGGTTAAAGACAAAACCACTGAGAAGAAACTGAAAAACAGTGTCAATGAGGTGACTTCCAAATTCTGCTGTAATACAAACAGAGCATCTTTTCCATGATGTGTCCCCAACCGAGAACAAACCAAATCAGAGCCCTTCAAGTAGAAAAATTCAATGTGATTTCCCTGTCATGAAATTTAAAGGAGCAAGGTCAAGTCCCAAGCCCTTCCTGCTTAAACAGACTCATTTTAAATTTGTCTTCTCTTTAGAAAACAAGGAGCTGTGAATTTGCTCAGGGCTCAGAGGAGACTGACCGGTTGTGTTTACATGAGATTCAAGGCAAAAATGAGAATCACTCCCCAGGACGACTTTAGCTCAGAGTGTGTGTTCTTTACACATTCTAAATTGGGGCAGAAATATATTAACAGTGCAGTTATTTTGTAGTTTGAAAAGAATCTGTTTTGTAACTGATTCATATTTATATTTGGAATACATTTATTTCTGGGCATGAAGCAGTTCATTTTGGTAGGCCATCTGACCTGAGGTGAGGTTGGCACTATTTCCCATGGCTGCTCCCGATTAATGCAAATTGAAGGTTAAAGGATAAATAAAGTCCTTTTGACTCGGTTTATTAATCTGTTATTTATAAATGACTCTTTATTTAGTCTATTTTGGGGGGAGAGAGCAGTAACTTTGTACAAATGAAACTGCACAGCAAAGACATAATGAGCATTTTATTGCAAAATTTTAAAGGAGCAACATTCATATTGAATTTATTTCTAAAGGGTTAACAATATGGCAAAAGTTCATTCTATCCATCTGGAATCTGATGTCTCTAGCCTGAGATAGACTGAGTTGCTGCATGAGTAGCTGACATTCCTTGTCTGTCATGGTCCTGGGGATGGAACTCAGGGCCTCGCACACACTAAGCAAGAACTCTACCACTCAGCTACATCCCCAGGCTCTTTTGCTGTTTTTAAAGGGTTTACTCAGTCTTTTAAAATTTTACTTTGACAGTTACATAGTATCTCCTTATATCACTAAACCAAAATCACACTTATTGAAGGCCAGTGAAGTCTTTTCTTTTGCTTTTCCAAATAGGACGTCAGGCTATCACCTTGCACAAATGCCAGTTCTTACACATGAGTTAATGTGTAGGACAGATCTTGAGAAATGGAATTGGCCATTTAATGAGTATGCACGCTTTTATGCTTTGATTGATATTTCTGAATTAGTCTCCACAGTGGTTGTTTCAATTTACATTCTGGGTCTGAAAATCACTGTTTCCCCATACCTTTGATAACACAATAGTTATTGAACATTATCTTTATCTATTTGATAGCAGATAAATGCAACCCGAGTTTGAACTCACACATCTCTTAGGTAAACAAAGTTGAGAATCTTTTGATATCTTTAAAAGTCTTTGACTTATTCTGTGAACTTATCTCCCTCCTTTTCCTTCTTTCCTTCCTTCCTGTCTTTCTCCCCATGATTTATCCATGTTTTTTTTTCTGCTGGGTTGATGAATACTTGCTTATTTACACTGGTATACTGATGCCACGGACTCTAATTCTTTTGGCTTTTGAGAAAGCTTTGTCAATACAGGATGGATTTTTTTTTTTCTATTTTTGCTTTCTGTTTTCCTTTTTGAAATTGTGGTAAGACACTTAACATGAGAGCTATCCTCTTAAAAGTTTTTTTTTTTTTTTAAATCTACAATATAGCATTGTTAATACCAGGCACAGGGCTCCATCCTTCCTCTCTTCTACCCTTTATCATGTCACCGAACTTCTGCCCCTTGAAGAGGTCCAGTATTTTTACGTACTTTTTGATCCTGTTTTTGGTTATGTGACTTGTTTTACCCAGTGGGATGTTGTCAGATACACTGCACGTATATGAACTTGAAAAAGTACTTGTTAGGCTTGTTGTGTGTGATTCTCTGCTCTTCTGTGACTGCCAGGAGAATGTGCTGAGCTTCCTGATATGGGCAAGAAACACACATTGTAGTTGGCTCACCATAGTTGTCTTTACCAGGCTACCTAGATGACACACAGCTGACCACAGATGTCCTAGTGAGTCCTGCTGGGCCTGGAGGAAACTCTCCACCAACCCTTAGACTTGTGGACTCTCACTAATTGTTTCAAACTTCTATATGTTGGGGTAATTTGTCATTACCCAATGGAACCTCAGGTGATATTATTATGCATTAGACAATTTGCTACAGGACTCATCCCTGAGGCACTCAAAAAAGAGATGCCCACATAGAAGATGGTTTGAAATGAGGCATTAAAATTCAGCAAATATCCACCAAATGCCAGCTGTATCAGTGAAGTTTAGCCAGAGTATAAATATAAGATGGTCTATGCATTTAAATATAGGAAAAATATGCACGCAATTGATTACACAGGTGAAGGAAGGGGCAGGAGGCTTCGAGGAACTCAGCAATGGCAGGAAACTCCTAAGCTCCCAGCATAAGAATGAAGATGTGGATACTGGAACCCCATGTGCAGGGCCACCCAACAGAGACGGAGAGCTTAATGTGCCAGTCCAGTAAGAGCTGGGGCCACAGAGGGGACACGACTGTGATCAGTGGTCCTTTCCAAGGATTCCCTTTTCCTTCAGACTCACTTTTTCCCTCCAGGGCCTTCCCATGATTGAACTCAGAGGAGGCACCAGCCCCAGGGGATAGACCCTCAGGAGGACAGAGTAAGGGCAAGGAAGGATCTGGGGGCAAATAGATGAAAGTACCTTCACGATGTGCATTGAGCTACAGTGTGCTCGGTGCTGAGCGCCACATTCATAATGGCCAGAATCAGAACACTGCCCTTGAAGGCTGGAAGGGGCTGGATGGGTAGAATGAGGGGAGGGAAGCTCAGGCAGCAGCAACTGGAGGGACAGTACGGGAAACCGTGGAGAAATGGCATGTTTCCTGGTTTGGTTGTGAAGGCTGAGTACTTGTACTTGGGAGGTGGAGGCTGGGGTGGAGATGGGTGATGAGGCTACAAAGGTAGAAATGAGGCTAGAGTCTGAAAGATTCTGAATGCTAATCCAAGAAGACTGGATTTTTGTTCTGAAGGCAGTGGGAGATTTCATGGTTCTGAGCAGGGGGTAATACCCACATTGTGCACCAGGAGGATTATGCTAATAGAAATTTGAGGGACAGATTGGAGAGAGAGAAACCAGATCAGGGTTATTAATTAAGTGTAGACTTTAGGGATTTCACAGCCCTCCTTAACTAATTTGCAGAAGTTTGTGCAAGCATTCAATTTCCTGAGAGATGGGGCAGAGTTTTCCCAGGGTTTTCAGTGGAGTCTGTGACCCCTGGGCCCATGAAAATTTTAAGCTCCAGAATCTGGAGAAAGTCTCTTCTAATGGTGATATAAAAACATAACAGTGGCAGTGGGACTGGGAAGGAGAATCAGAAATAAACATTTATGAGGTATGACCTAAACAAATATTCTAGGCGAATAGAAATTTTAAAAAAAGAGCAAGTAAGAGATTCTGGAAGGTTTAATTATGGGCAGTATCCATCTGCTGCTGTTCCTTTCCCTCCCTCTACAACACAGAGGACGCGAATTCATGTTTCTAAAATATCATGAAGATAAACTAAGGTGAAAAGTTCCAAGAGAAACATCAGGCATATATGTTACCACTGTCCCCCTGACATGTTCATCACCAATGTTACTAATCAGATACAACCTCTGCGAACTGCTGAGTCCAAACACAACCTCCAAATCCTTCTTAAATAGCACCTCAGGCAGCCACTGCCAATAGATTCAAGATGAAACTAACATCACTGTTCTAAGGTTTTCTTTAGAGCTACTATTTTTATTTATTGTATTGACTGTTCTTTACTTTCACAAGGATGAAGTTCCAATGAATGGGACATTGGGCTGACCATATTACATGCTGGTATGATCTGCGTGTATGAATTTCATGCACATTTCTCACATGTAGGGGGACTTAGTTACAAACATTTGGATTGCTAGCTACAGCTTACCCAAGTGCATGAATTCACTTAATGTGACCCCCCAAGCAAATAACACACGGTTGAATAAAGGTGAATTAGGGGGAAAATTTTTTGCATCCATGAAGAATTATTTTATTATCAAATTATCATAGTGAAGCTTTTGGAATAGCACGCTATTACAACAACTATGAGAGACTCCCGTTTGAGAAATTCTTAACTACAATCATAGACAAGTAGGTATGTAGTGAATCATAAGGTATTTGATGCTTTTCAATGTGGAGGTTGATATTTAAACTTCACTATGGTGGTTTTCTTTGACTTTGGGACATTTTTCTATCTGACATTTGAGTTGCCTTCAATACAGAGCCATAATAAAGACAGATTCATATACAACATATTTCTTTTCTACTTATAGTTGATCAGCAAGAAAACCATTACTCTCTATATCCACACGAAGGCATGCCTGCTCACCTCAACATCAAATTCTAAAGTATATCCTTGTAAATTCAAAACAAATGTTTTTGGAATACTGTCGCAATTCAAAAATATTTTTGTAAAATTGGATACAAATTTATATGTATTCAATTCCCAGCAGTAATTTTTTTTGACCATGATCCACAATAAAAAGTATGTTTTAATCTGCAGCCCACCCCCAAACACATTTAGAAGTGTGAATGTACATCTAACTAAAACAAAAATTCCACGAAATCACATTCTTTTCTGTTCCATTGAACTCTATCGGAGACTATTCTATTTTGTATACTACTTCATTAAAAGAAGGTTAGCAATGACTTGCTAAATTGATTTTATTATGCACTAATAGGGCTCAACCCACAGTCTGAAAAGCACTACTGTAGCGAAAAGACTAAAGTACTCTGACTTCATTCACCAATGTAAACATATCCACAAAAGACCAATCCTGAACAACTTAGCAGGGGGAAAAAAATCTCTTGGCTTGCTCCCTAGTATCCTGGATGAAGCCAAGGTTTGCTGAGCCAACTTTTGTACTTGGTGGTTGACAATGACTGAAAACTGAAAGGCAGAGATCAAATCCTCACTCTCTCTCTCAACACATCTCTTCCGCTGGGTAATTTATACCGTGCAAGTAACAAGCTATTCAATTTTGCTGTCATTTACTGTTCTTTTTCCAAGAGCAATGGAAACACAGCATTGGTTTACTGTCTTCTCTCTTAGGTAGAATAAGATTATCCTCCCTCCTACCCCTTTAAACAAAGATGGCATTCAGCATTCCAGAGGGCCACCCCCAGAGGATCTCCAAACAAAGCCCAACAGAAAAACTGCTACCCGGAGGAGCAATAGCAGAAGCTGGGCCTCAGGGTGTCGGTCCAGACTGCAGATGAGAATGCACACGGTTATGATTCTTTTGCCCAAGTGAACATAATTTGCAACTGGAGCAACATCATCAATAGTGAAAACAGGCAGGCAGGCAGATAGATGGAGGAGCCATAAAAGGGTGTATGTCTCCACGCTCTCTATGAAAACAAAGCTCTTCATTTAAAAATTAAAATTTTTTTTTCTCTTTCTAAGAGGAAAATCTTAGACTATAGATTCATCATACCAGAGATCCTTTGGGGACTATGTTGACATACCTTGGTTCTGGAACATTCTTTCTTACACTTTGCTTTTTTGACATTTTTGCCTGCTTTGGCATTCATGAACTTTCTGTGTGCCCTCCCTCACGCCCTGGCCCACCAGACTAGTTATCAATAGTGAGGGCATCAGAAATCTGAGGTCTTTACTTTGGTGTGTGTTTTTTAATTTAGCATTTCTACATCTCAGAATTTATCTTAAATAAATGATCATGGCTATATAGAGAGGTTTATTGACAAGGTCTACATGGTGTTATTTCTAATAGCACAAGGCTAAAAGAATATTCCATTATTTGCTAACAGTAGCCATCTGTGGGTGGCTGGGTAGTGATTTAAATTTTATTCTATATGCTTCACTCATATTTTCTAAATTTTACAAAATAAAAATAAGATGAAGAGGTTGAAAATAATACATGTGTGCCTGATAGTGGGTCACTGCAAGTCTCCAGATGGAAGATGTTCACCAGTTCAAGGGAGCCATGATTTTAGAGGACTCCAGTGCCCACCCGAGCTGTGGAAGAGTACAGCTGAGCAGTACAGTGATCTCCACGCCTGGGCTTCTTCAACAGTAAGTGGGACAATTATAGTACCTAAGTCATGAGTGATGATGAGGATTAAACTGAATCAGCTAAATATTAAAATGGGTAAAGTGCTTAGAAGAGTGTCTGGCACAAGAAAGCATGATGTGAGTGTTCGCTGTTGTAGTTATTACCACACTGGCCCAGGAAACGGCAGTGGTTTGTCTGGTCCTGGGCCAAACCCAGTGCAAAGGCCCAGGAAAAGATGTGCTGGATCTACGTGTCCCTAAAGTTATGCTCCACATCTGGAGTATCATAGTGGAACATGAAAATCTGCTCACTGTATCGATGGGGCAATGCCTTTAAAGGCTATAATATGACATAGTTTACCAAATTGTATGTTTAAAATATATCCAGTTTCTTTTATGTTGATGAGACCTCAAGATAGCTGTTTGAACATGAAGATGTGATATGTTTTCAGAAAGCCATTCCGAGAGAATTTGCCACTAGCAGAACAAAACTAAAAGAATATTTAAAGAGTGTCCTTCAGACAGAAGAGGAAAGATGCCAGGTGGGTGCTTCAAGTACAGGAAGGAATGATGAGTAACAAAAATGCAATAAATATGCAATAAATATGCAATAAATCTACATGAATATTAGCTGTTTAAGATAATAATTTGTAGTATCTTGTGGGATTTTTATTGTATGCAAAATTGAAACATAAGACAACAAAAACACAGAAAGGAAGTGCTAGGAAGTGGAATTAAAGTGCTCTGGGTCCTTTGCATTTTCTAGAAGGTCGTCAAAATACCAGTTTAGAATATACACTAATAAATTAGTGATATAATTTGTAATTTCTAGGGTAACTACTAGAAGAAGTTAAAGAATAAATGACTAACAAGCCAATAGAGGCAAAATATTTCATTCAAAATAAAGCAACAAAGTAGAGAAAAAGAAACACCAAAGAGTCGGGAAAAATAAAAAAACAAAGTAGTAATATGACAGACCATCATCCAAACATGTCAACAATTTCACAAAATACAAATAAACACTTGGAGTAACATGCATATACTAAATTCTTTATAAAATCCCAGTTAAACTCTGTTTAAATTTGACACGGATTGTATATAAGGACGCTGAATTATCAAGAAATAAAGAATTGCAAAAGATATGTAAACTATATTAATAGCAGACACGGAGAACGTAATGAATTTAATGGAAACAGATATTACTAGAGATCAAAATGTATTTCATAGTGATGAGAGAATCACACTATAGGAAGATGTAGGAATCCTAAATTGGAAGAAGTACGTAAGATTCTAATAAATGAACCCTCTCAATAACTGATAGAAAAGGCTGATAAAGATGAGTAAGGGTTAGGATGCAGACATAGAAATGCAATTGATGAATCTCACCTACTTGATCTCTTTAGAGCACTCTAGCCAACAGCCCTGGAATTCACAGACTGCATATTGAACATTTAAGTTTACCAGGTGCTCATGTGCTGCATGATAAGTAAGACTGAACACGTTTCAAAGATCAGAAATCATGTGGAATGTGTTCTCTGACCAGAGTGAAATTAAGTAGAAATTCATAGTAAAAGAAGGACTAAAAAAAAAAATCACACAAATGTGTGGAAATTAAGCAATACACTCCTAATTAACTCACTGTCAAGGAGGAAGTCCAAAGGAAGTTAGACAACATTATTAACTGAATTATGAGGAAAAAATAGTGTGTGATACAGCTAAAGGTATAATGTATGTAGTAGAAAAGATGACCTGAAAACCAACTACCTAAGGATCCACATCAACAAATCATAAAAAGAATAGCATGTGAAAGTCAACAAAAGTGAAAGAAAGGAAATAACAAGGGGCAGAGAGTAATGATACAAAAAATAGAAGCATAATTGAGAAAATTAATGAGAACAAGAATTATTTATCTGACAATGCTAATAAAAATTTGTAAGCTTGTAGATTAATCAAGAGAAAAGAAGGCAAAAAATTACAAATACTACATGAAAAGGTAAATCACTATAAATCCTACTGACATTAAAAGGAAAGAGGAATATGAACATTTTATGGAAATATTTGAAAATGTAAATGAAATGGACACATTAGTAATTTTTTTTTTACCAAAACAGATAAAGTGACAAAATGGGAATAATTCTATATCCAATAAAAAATTGAATTTGTACATAAAAATCTACTTACCAAGTATTTTCTGGTCCTAGATTGTTTCTTTGGTGAATTTTACTGAATGCACTAATCTTACCTAACTCATTCAGAATATAGAAAGGTCATGTTTCAGCTCATTCTATGAAACTCATTATAGGCAGACAACACAGCCCCCCACCATGCCTTTTCCTGTTTATTCTATCCTGAACCCCATAAGACACTTGTCCTCAGGTCTTCACACCCAGTTGGCTTCCCACCAGCTTGGTCAAGCCTGTTCACCTGGTGCTCCTTCCATGTGGTCCCCTGCATGGTGTGCTGAGCCACCCCCTCAGGACTAGGACTAAAGTAAACCCCATAACTTCATATGCCTCTCCTGGTGTACATCCATGGCTGTGCTAGAGGGGTCCTTAAAGACCCTACAAGGGTGACTTACTCTTCCTTTTGCAACAACCAAGGATGGAAAGGAAACTTTATTCATATGAAAACATGAAAAGGTAAATCACTATAAATCTATAGCAAGCATCCTACTTGATGAATTTTGAAAGCTTTCTCCTAAGGCTAGGGATAATTCAAGAATGCTTTCCATAACCAACTCTTGAATAGAGGTCCTAGGACACTGTAAGAGGGGTGGGGGAGGATAGTTTGAAAAAGGGAAGAGATAAAGTTGTGATTTGTCTCTGTCATCATAACCATGTATGAGGAAATTGTAAAATTGTGTTCATAATACATATGACTGACAAAGGAATCATATATAGAACTCCTATAAATCAGTAAGAAAGAGACCAAACATATAATTGTTGGCCATTTGCCCTTCTTTTGAGAAGTATCCGTTCAGTTCATCTGATCACTTATTGTATGGGTTATTTGTTGTGTTGGTGTTGGGTTTTTTGAGTTCTTTACATGCCCTGGATATTAATCCTCTGTCAGAAGAGCAACTGGCAAAAATTTCTTCTCCCATTCTTAGGCTGCCTCCTTAGTCTGTTGTTTCCTTTGCTCTGCAGAGGTTTTTTATTTGATGCGATTCCCTGTAGGAATTTTTGCTATTATTTCCTGAGCTACAGGAGTCCCATTCAGCAAGTTGCTGCCTATGCCCATGTGTGGAAATGCTTCCCCTGTTTTCTTCTAGCAGTTGCCAAGTTTTGCCGTTAGGAAAATGGTTGGAACTGGAGAGCATCATGTTAAGCAAAATAAGTCACAAGGACAAGTATTGTATGGTTTTTTTTTTTTTTTCCATATGCAGAAGCTAAAGAAAAAAAAAAAGAAACAAAAAGGTAGAAGAAGGGAACCAGGGGAGAGAGGATGGGAGGTTAAAGAAGTAGAAGAGAGTGAAACCGATCAAATTACATCATACACATGAATGATTATGCCATAAAGAAACCCGCCATTTTGTATAACATATATGCACCAGTAAGAAAAAGGAAAAGGTAACCCAACATAAAACGGCGGAAAGTCCTGGATATTCTGCCATAAGGAGATATGCAAAACATTGTACAGAGACACGACTAAAACTAAAACATTAAACCAGTTCACTGGATATAAGATCAACATTCACATTGAATCAGGATTCTACATATCCAAAGCAATCAGGAAATAAAATTTAGTAGGCTAAGCCATTTGTACTGGCATATACTCAAAAGGATAGCAAACACTCAAAAGGATAAGTCAAAAAATATGCCAGACTTCTACATAGAAAACTACAAAAGGTTCCTGACAGAAGGGAAAGGGGAAGGAGGGCATACATGAGTAAAATAATTCTCATATTTATGTGGAAAAGCAATAAGCCAAAAACAGTCAAGGCAACACCGAAGAACATTACAGAACTTCTCAAGATCAGCGACAGCCTCTAAATCTACGTTAATTAAAACTATATGCTATAGACCCAGGATAGACAGTCAGATCAAAAGATTCACCCCCTCAAAGAGTCCAGAAACAAATCCACATGTATGCCGTCATTAATCCTTAAAGGTGACATTGCATTTCAATGAGAAAAGGAGGTGTTCTGAAAAAAATGCAAGCGGGGCAACGGCATATCCCTATTAAAAAAAATACTCTAGCACCTTATTTCACATGATACAGAAAAATCAGTTCCAGATGGATTGCTGGTCTAAAGGTCAAAGGTAAAACATTTCAGCTTCAAGCAGATAACATGGGTAAATATCCTTATGATTTAGGGGTTAGCAAAGTTTTCTTAATCAGGATACAAAGGGCACCAACAATAAGAAAACACAGAAAAAATTAAAAAGGAAACAAATAATAAAGGAAAAATAAGAAATCAGATTATATTACAGTTAGAAACTTTTGTTTTCCAAAAGACACTATTATGAGAGGTTAAAGTGGGAAATAATATTTGCAGTACATATGACTGACAAAGAAATCATATATAGAATATGTATAGGACTCCTATAAATCAATAAGAAAAAAAGCAACAACCCAACCTAAAATGGCCAAAACACTTGGCTATCCTCATATGAAAAGGTACTCAAATGCAAATAAGCATGTGAAAAAATTCTCAATATCCTTCTTTGTCAGAGGAGTGAAAATCAAAAACACAATGAAATAATATATACACATACCAGAATGGCTGAAGTTAAAAATACTGCCAATATCTAGTGTTGGCGAAGATGTGTAGAAATTGGAACTCTCAGACATTCTTGGTAGGAGTGTAATCACTGTGTTTTATAATGTCTCCTAAAGCCAAACACACATATGTTATGAAATAGCAATTCCACTCCCAAACCCAACAGAAATGTGCACATGTTTTCACCAAAAGATGTCCAGAGCTGCACTTTTTATAACAACCAAAAGGTGGAAGCAACTCAAACATTCCATGGTTCAACTGTTCATCAGAGTAGAACTGGTAAAAGCTGTAACATTTGCAATACAGTGGAATAAAAGTCAGCAATGATAGATTGTCTTACAAATTGCTCGGACTGATTTACTGTGTGACTTTGAAAGTGTTTTTAAAGAACTTGTTCTGGAAAAGATTAAGACAACTTATAAAGATACACAGGCCATAAAAGTTGACATAAATTAGAACAAAAGGTGAAATGGCAAAGGAGAGCAAGGCTAGAGGCTAACAGCAAGCAGGGGGTAGGCTAGGATGCAAAATGCAAATCCTCATGCATTCAGTAATTTTTACTGAGTGCCTCCAAGGTGCCAGGAACTCTGGAAGATCATGTTATCAAACTTAGTTGCAGCCGCTAATGATCCATGGTTTAATATTGAGCAAAATAAACCAGACACAAGAAAGTACATTCTACATTTAGCCCATAATATAAAGTTTGAAACAAAGCAAAGTTAATCTCTCATTTGGGGTGAGATTGAATGAGGGCATACAGAGAAGTTCTGCTTCTTGTCAGAGTTTTGTTCATGATCTAAATGGTAGTTACATGGGTGTAGTGACTTTGGGGAAATTCATCAAGCTGTATGCTAATGATCTGCACACATTTCTGGACATATGCTTTGCTAGAAGAAGTAGGTTTATTTAAGAAAGTTTATTTAAGAAATATCACATGTATGTTTTCTATTTATCATTCATGAGGATGTAGACGTATGTAGCAGGGAACGGTGATAAGGACCTAAAGCATCCATCAGGGTAAATTTCAGACATCTTGCAGAATTCAGAGTGATGCTGTCACTTTATATGGGATGGGGGAAGCAAAGAGGCTAAAAGAGACAGCTTCAAGGTATCAGAGTTTCTATAAAGGGATTATTTAGTTTGTTACTCATTTCCCCCTCATTGTGAAGAATAGTAGAAATATTTTCCTTGCATACAGTTGTAGGAGATGAGTGACAAAGGTTGTGTAACCAATGTTTCTCCTCTTCCCACGGCTTCTAGAACACTCAGCCCTAAATTTTGCTATGCACTTAGAACAGTCGTTTTCAAACTCCCTTAACCATGACCACAGAAAAAAACACATTCTATATGGTGATCCAATAGGCAAACACACACATAAATTTGAAACATACATTTAAGGAAATAGTATTTTTGCTTTGTGCCCTGCTGGTTGATATTTTCTGTTATGTTCTGGCCTCCACATCCTAATCCATTAAAACAATAGTCACTAAGATGGCTTCATGGACCATTAATGGCTGCAACTAAGTTTGATAACATTGTTTTCCAGAGTTCCTGGCACCTTGGAGGCACTCAGTAAAAATTACTGAATGCATGAGGATTTGCATTTTGCATCCTAGCCTATCCTCCTGCTTGCTGTTAGCCTCTAGTCTTGCTTTCCTTTGCAGTTTCACCTTTTGTTCTAATTTATGTCAACTTTTATGGCCTGTGTATCTTTATAAGTTGTCTTAATCTTTTCCAGAACAAGTTCTTTAAAAACACTTTCAAAGTCACACAGTAAATCAGTCGGAGCAGAACCAGGAGAGAAAAATTCATCCTGAGGCTCCAGGAACAGGAAGCTCAATACCTGTAAGACAGATACTTCTTGTCCCACCTCAGTAACAACGTCTGCAGCACTAGGACAACTGAGAGCAGATGGCGACTGTGACTAAGTGACTGGAGCTCACCTCTACCCTTACAGGGAACTGTATATGCTCTTGCTTTCCATGAAGTTCCCTTGCATTTCCGACAGATGGGCGTGAGAGTGCCAGGTCATTCTAAGAAACACAAAGACGCCTTTTGAAAGGGTGACAAAGGGTTCTGCAACGACAATGAGGAGTGGTGTGAGCGTCTATGTGCATTGCTGTGATAACGGAGTTCATGATCTAGAGTTTCCTTTATCTCTCTTTTCAGGGTGTAAAGTCCTTCTCAGGCCATTGAAACGCTGTGTCTACAGAAGAGTCAGCAAATGTGTTGGAAGCAACTAGCTCAGGCATGTGAGAATAAACCTTATCTTTCCTAACACAGGAACAAATTTCACCTTAATAAAACTTTTATTTTAAAATATTCCCTTTGGTCTGCTGGAACGCCACTTTCCCTACAAAAGGTTCTTGGATCACTTTTGGGCAAGGTGCCAATCGTGGCTTATCTTTGATACCCAAAGAAAGGAAGATATGTTTGGGGCAGAGCACCACCGTCCAGTTTGGTGAAGTTGTCCATGGGAGAACAGGGCTATGGGTTACAGAGGGATGTCAAGTTGACTGTCATTTATTTAGTCAAAATAAAGCTCAGACATTATGAGGTTATCACAGGGCTGAATGCTTCAGCAGTCTCTAATGCATACTAAGATTTACATGCACAGATGTCTACACGAGCATCCGCCTTAGCATGAGATCAGAAGCAGCCTACAATTATAAGCTGGGGGGATGGAGGTAGTGGTTAAAAAGTGATCATGCAACAGCTAAATCAGTGTTTATAAAATCTCAAGACAAGAAATGCTACAAGAGAAAGCAGGATGGAGATCCATACATGCAAAATATGAATTTGACCAATTTTTAAAGCATGCAGAACCATATTACTAAATGCATAGAAAAAGTTTTGGAAGAAACACTCCAAAATGTTAAGAGGAACTGTAATGCTGGCTGGTGGTAATAAGAGTGAACATTAACTCTCTTATTTCTCAAAATTTCTACTATAGGCATAGATTGCTTTAACAACAAAATAGAAGCTATCTAAAAAAATGTAATGATACATTTTAATATAAACTCTAGTTTGTTCATTGATTGATTCATAAATATCTAGATAAAAATTGGTTCATTTTTTTTCTCTAATGACAACTTGCTTGGTCCCAAACCAAGCAAGGCAAATTTACAACTCAGTACAGAGAACAGGAAGATTATGCCTCAGTGAGTCACATGCAAAGTAAAAGTGAAACATGAATATATACCCCAGGTCTATTTGCATGAAGAAAGACCAACTTAAAAAATACTCTAACCAGAAACACTCTATTTTATATATGTGTGTGCGTGTGTGTGTGTCTATCTCTTTCTGTGGGATGCATGCAATAATTTAAAACTGCCATCCATAAATAACATTAAAGGTTTAGAAGGACTAGTTGAAAACCCACACAGTCAGTGAAAATGTCACACAGTCATGAATTCCCCCAGTATATTTCCCCCGTCCTGCCACAACTAATGTCACCCAGCTGGCTGTAGGCAAAAGTGAGCAACAGACTGATCTCTACAGATATCTGAAAAGGAAATAAAGGTGGTACAGAGAAATGAGTCTGCGGCATTCAAACAGGGCCAGGGACTAGCCACTGTGAGTTAGCAGGCCCCCAGCACACATGCTAAATAAAGCATCCTCATTTTTTCCCTGTGGTTTATAGGTACTTTGTCATTTCACTGAACCTACCCATCAGTATGGTGTATCACCAAAGGCTTGATGTTGCCCTGGTGGATGCAGGGAGGAAAAGGACCGGCTGATCTGTCTTATCATTGATTTCTCTGACTTTATATAGTTGACAGATAATTTCATATGGTAAAAAAACGAAACACAGAAAAAGAACATGATCAAACCTCGTTAGCAGTAAGTCATTTAATCAAAACTAGTTTTGCTTTCTAGTCCTTCATTTAAATAAAACAAAACTTAATTAAGCAGGCTGAATAGCAAATCTTAAATTCTGGGATTCAGGCAAGCCATCTCAATCCCACTGCTAATATTTTTTGACAGTGTCTTATGAAGGTGTATCAATATACTATCTACAACATGGTAGTCTCCTGCCCTGTCTTCAACTCAAGATTTTTAAATTAAGGGTTTTAAAGGAACTTCAGATGCTATTAAATTGGACAGCAAACACATCTATTTTGGAAAAACACATGCAGTATATAAAAAATGACTAGGATCTAGGCTCCATCCTTTGGGCTTTTTATCCATAATGGAAGGTAAACTGTTCAGCATGTGAGAACATCTTCCAATCCTTGGGCTGAGACATTGCTACTGACTTTGGAATTGACATTGGGTCTTGAAAGTCTGCACTGGAGGAAATAGAAGGGAGTCTGCATGGGAGGGAAGAGGGATCAAGTTTGTGGTCTGTCTGGATTCTTGCTCTCAAAGAAAGGATTACAGTGCTAACCCAGGCATAAAAAGGTAATAAAGTCAAACTTCCATATTAAGTAGAGAACTTGGTTTGGAAACAAGACTACAAATTCCCTGTGACTGTGAAGACGTTCCTGTCTTATGACTCTATTCCAAGAAAGTCCAAGCCCATTGCATAGAGGCTCTGGCAGATTCTCAGTGATCCTTGAGGGAGATCACAGAAAGCTCAAGATCTTGGGGTGAGGGATTTCTCCGTAAGTCCACACCGATATTAAATAAGTACATAACAAATATATAAGTAGAGGAGAGGGGCAGAATGAGAAGTAATGAATGCAGATGGAAGAATGAGAAACCCACCAATGGAGGTTAACACCAGTGGGTGAAAATTTGAGGAGGAAAAAAGAGATTTGCATCATCTCAAGGAAATTCCTCCCAAATAGCAGTTATTAATTACAAAGAGGAAAATAATAACAGTGAGAAAACCTGCAAGGTTCATCAAATAACTGGAACCAACATCATCAATAGTAGAATAAACTGTCATTATGTACTTTGTGACATGAAGTCCTGAGAAGGACAGAAAATCACTCTTGTGGTGTTCCTTCCAAAGAGGCATCACCAGAATTAACATGGAAGAAACATCAGAAATCCAAACTAGAGACAATCTACAAAATAACTGGCCTGTGTTCTCCCAAAATGTCAAGGTCATAGGAGGCTGGAGAACCATTTCCAAATGAAGGAGACTAATGAGACATGACAACTGTCATGAGACACACTATCCTGGAATGGATCCTGATTAGGAAAAAATTGTTATTGAGGACTCATTGGACAAGTGACTCAATATGAGTGCAGAATGTCCATGAGATGATAGTATATCTCCGTGTTCCTGAATGTGACACTGGTGCTGTTGGTTATGTCAGAGTCTGTCCTTGTTCTTGGGAAATATGTGCTGAAGCATTTAGAAGTGAGGGCAAGAAAGACAGGAAGGTGGGTAGCAGAGACTTAATAGTATGGAACACCATTCTCTCTACCCTGGAATTCCTCCCTGGCCAATTGGAGTCAGGTTAGCTGAGAAATGAGCCTCAATGCCTCATGTCACCTGAAGGGGGAAAGAATGTGGGCAAGGTGTACCTACCCATGCAGAACAGCTGGAGGATTGGGGGGAGTTTCTATCATCTCAGCACTTTCAATGTATATGGGAGTCTCATCTAAATATCATCTAAATAAGAAAGTGTGAGACTGGAGGTATGATTCATCCTGAGGCCAAATTTCTCTCCAGCTGTGAAACTAGACAAGTCCTGTGCTTCCAAAATGCAATGGTGAGACAGACATGGGAGACACAGTCCCATTCTGAAAAGGAGAAACAAGACGGAAGTAGAGGATGAGAGATGTCTAGCAAGTCCCAAACCAAGCAAGGCAAATTTAATTGGATATTAGGCTTGAGAATAATCCTCTTTGATGCTCTCCCTTTCAAGGCTCCTGGAATGGTGGCCCCAACCCCAGGGCAAGGTTCTCCCCAGCTGTCCTGCCACAAGGCTTTGGTGAGAGGCTGTCTGGCTTACTGAAACCAAGGTTGGTGGCCCTGATGTTCTGTGAATTGCCTTTGATGTCCTTGCCTTTTCCTTTTCATTTTTTTGGTACTGGGGATTGAATCCAGGGCTGCTTAACCACTGAGCCACACCCCCAGTCCTTTTTATTTTTTATTTAGAGGCAGGGTCTCACTAAGTTGCTCAGGGCCTTACTAAGTTGCTAAGGCTGGCTTTGAACTCGCGATCCTCCCTCCTCAGCCTCCTGAGCCACTGGGATTACAGGTGTGCACCACCACACCTGGTGGTCCTTCCCTTTTCTTAAAGATGAATACAGGTTTGTAGTTGAGTAGTTCTATGGTCTGGTTCTGTAGAATCCTAGAAGCCCGTCAGTCTCCCTTCATTCAGTCCTGCTTTGTCTGACCTTGTCAGTTCAAACTGGCAGTACGTTAGCTGGTCTAACCCCATTCCCATTCCTGACTGTGCTGAGACAACACCAGAATCTCACCTTATGTCCACGTTCCCAGCACGTTATCTCAAAACTCTTCCATCACCCAGTTCCAAAGCCACTTCCACATTTTTAGGCATTTGTTACTGCAGCATCCCACTTCTCAGTACCAAAAAAAGTCATTCCAAGAGCTCAATCAGATATGATGGTGCAAACTGAATATGCTAACCGGAAGGAACAAATGTAACAGGACTAGATGTCCTTCTGGTCCTGGGGTCAGACTCCTCACCCCAAAGACTGGGTCTGACTGCCCATCCTAGCAACTTCCCTTTGGGGAGATGCAGCATCAGAAGATAACGATGTTACGTAAATTGCTATGGGGCAGTAGAAAGAGGTTTATACTTAAAAATTTTTTCAGCACCTAGCCATGATGTTCAGAGACCTATTGCTAATTATCTAACAAAAATATAAGGCAGTGTTTATTTTGAGGTACCTAGTCTAAAGACTGAAATCAAAGAAAAAGGGATATGGCCCTACCTTAATTTTATGGGTTCTTTTTTTTTCTAGTTGCTTTTGATTTTATTTAATTCTTTCATTTTACAAAAAGAGCACCAATGTTGTAAGTTCAAAATTCCAGAGCTGAAAGTCATGTTAAGAGATAATCTCATTCAAATTCCTCTTTTAACCACTGAGGGTAGAAAGGTAAAGAGAGTGTCTCAGCCTTAAACATGTACCAGGACTGCTGGAATCCCTTTTGTCCCTTTTGAAAAACATTTTTGTTCAAATAGAAATAAAACATGCCTATGATTGCTGGGTGAGATGGCACAAGCCATAACCACAGTGACTTAGGAGGCTGAGGCAGGAGGATTGCAAGTTGGAGGCCAGCCTCAGCAACTTAGCAAGATCTTGTCTCAAAACAAAATAAATAAATTAAAGGGGCTGGAGGTGTAACTCAGTGGTAAAGCACTCCTAACTTCAATTCCCAGTAACAAAATCAACAATAACAACAACAACAACAAAAAATGAAAAAATATACGTGACTAAAAATAATTTAGAACTTCAAAAGAACATACATTGGAAAGTGAGTCATGCTAGAACTGAAGAACTTGTACACGCATATATATATATATATGTGTGTGTGTGTGTGTATGTATTTGTGTGATTTTTCCACAGAAGAAGGTTCATAATATCTTGCTATTATATTTGGTCCTTAATTTGAACTCTTTTCCTATCAATATATTTGAAATTGCTGGCTTCTTTGAAGATGGCCACATAAGTCTTCCATTGTACTTATTCCACTCATAATTTAATAAACCACTCCCCTAATGACCTACTTTCAGGGTCTTTGCTGCTCTTTGATATTATAGAGAATGCTCTGCTCTTTGGTGAATGGTCATTAACTATGTGATTTTTTTCAAGCACTTTTGTTTCTTCTTTCTTTTTTTAAACTTCTGCCTTGGCAACCACTCAGGGACCATCCTTCATCTCCTCGCCTGGCTTTAGCTTACTCTGTAGCACTTCCCGTCACTAGGAACAGGATACACTCAGTTCTTTATTCTTTGTCATTTCTGTCTTTTAGAGTGTGGGAGCTCTAAAGGATCAGGACCTACTTACCCTTAGATCTGAGAACAATGCTAAGCTCCTTGAAGGGGCTCAACAAATATTTGATGAATAAATGAACAAATGGCTTGCACATTTTACTATTGGGTTATTGTTGGATTATTAGTCTTTTTTCTTGTTGACTCATAGAATTCTTTTTTCTTTTTTCAATTTTTGTTTTAGTTGCAGATGGACACAATTCCTCTATTTTATTTATTTATTTTTATGTGGTGCTGAGGACAGATCCCAGTGGCTCACTCGTGCTAGGCAAGAGCTCCACCACTGAGCTACAACCCCAGCCCTGTAGAGTTCTTTATGATGAAATGAACCTTTGATTGTCATTTATGTCATCAATTTATTTTGCAGTGTGTGTTTATTTGTCTTTGTTGATGGTGTTTTCTTCCATAAAGAAATGTTTATTATGTTGTCAAATATAACATATTCATCTTGCACAGTTTTGGGGTTTTGCATATTGCTTAGAAAGGCCTTATGTACTCCAGAGTTATTTTAAAAAACACGCCTAGTACTTTACTGGTTTGTTTTTAGGTTGGAATTTTGATTCACTTGGAATTTATTTTGGTGTAAGTAGTGGCTGTATATTTAGCTTTGTTATTTTCCCCAAAGAGCCAATTGGCCTGACATTAATTAAAGAATAATCTGTCCTTCTATTATTATTTGGAACATCATCTTTATCATACACCAAATTTCTTTAATTTTTACAACTAGCTCTGGTCCCTATTCTCTTTTGTGTATTCGTCTGTCTATTCCTGTGTATGAATATATTTTAATCCCTTTGCCTTATAGTATATTTTAACATTGGAGAAAGACTGGGCCCTCCTTTTTGTCCCCTTTTTAACTCTAATTTTTCCATCAATCCATTATGATTATTTTTCAATAAGAACATCAGAAGTCACTGAACCAGTCAATTATGCTTCCAAAAAATCCCATTATTATTCGTTGAGGCCAGAGTATTGTATAGATTAATTGAAGAAGAAAAGACATCAGTAACAGCTTTCTTGACTCCTAAATATTCTTATCTACGCTCTTCTGACTTCCTTGACACAAACAAGTAAAATTTAACTTTCTCCAATGGGAAAAATGGACATGACACTTACACCAAAATTGCAACTAAACCTCCATCTTCCAGTTATCTACTGTGGTGAAGCAAACCACCTCAAAATTTAGTGGCTTAAAACAACAACCACTTTTACTACATCTTATGATTTTGTGGGTTGAGAAGTCAAGAAAGGCCCAGTAGAGAGATCCTTTTGCTTTCACATAGTGTTAATTGAGGACACTTGGTAATCAACTGGTGGCTGGGTTGGTCTGGAAGTTAAAGACGACTCCATTCATTATTTTGGCTGTGCTCAACAGGGGTTCTCCCCCAGAGTACCTACACATGGCCTCACCAACATGCTAGTTAGAATTTAGATGGTGGCCCAGGCTCCAAAAGCAAATGTTCCAGAGAACAAGGGGCACACTCGATGGCCTTTAATGGACCTGTCCCAGAAGTTCCAGAGTCCTCTGCTGTCCTGCATTGGTCAATGAAGGAATAAGCCTTCCCAAGCTCAAGGAGAGAAGACATAGACCCCCCTTCCTCCATGACAGTGCGCCAAAGAAAACCACCACACATTCCATTAGTAGAAAACCAGACAACTTTCTCATTGGTTTAATAACTCCAAGACTTTTCTACAATCTTCCTTCTACGTCTGTCATTTTCTGTCACTGGAAACACTGACAAGAAGCAGAACTGGAAAATATTTAATTTTTCAAAACAAATTTTCAGCGGAGTTCTATTTTTTGCCTGTTCACAAGGGGATGACCACAGCCCTCAGCATGACTGACTTTATCCATCCTTTCTTTCTGCTCTCCTTCCTGGCCACTGAATAGCTCGCTGGTGTCTCCACCCAAGGGTGGCAGGAGCAGAGAAAAGTAAACTCTAATTTATCAATTTATAAAATACGTTTGCTGACAGCAATTTAGCAGAAAGGCAGAAAATAAACTAAAACTAAAAGTACGTGTTTTGAGGACTAACAGTGAAACCCAATCATGCATGAAACAGAACACCAGGGCTGGTTGTTCTTTCCACTGATCCTAGACCTTATTTCAAAGACCCCCTAAAGACATGCTCCAACTATCCCCTATATGCATTACTAAATCATGCCTTTCATTTCTAAACTCCAGTGATTTATTGATGATCTGTGGGCTTAGGTACCTTACACATGTTTACCATTGCATAACCTCACCAGTACTTCAAGGATAGGAATCGTTATGCTCATTGGCAAACCTGCTACTTGAAGCGATTACCTACCAAGGGTCACAGAGCAAGAAGATGGCAGAGCCTATTCCCTACACCTTTCTCTGAATGTGTTTAGTGGGCCAGTAGCATAAGTATTGCTGAGCAGCTTGTTGGAAATGCAGAACCACAAGTAGAAACCTAGACCCACTGCATCAAGAGCTGCATTTTAACAAGATCTCCGAGTAATGCAAATTCATATTAAAGTTTTAAAAGCACTGTTCTGTATCCCTGGTTCTCAAACATCCCTGCACACTAGAAGCCCATGGAGAGTTTTTAAAAAAATACCGAGGCCTGAGTTTCTTTCCTCCTTCCCAATCCCAATTCCAATTTAATTGTTCTGGTGTGCAACCTGGGCAACAAGAGTTCTTAAAGCTCCCCAGGTAATTCTAATATGCAGCAAAATTTAAGAACCCACTGGTTTATATGGCTCGCTTTGTCCTAAGTGTACCTTATATCTGGTATGGTTGTTTATTATTAATACACATTCTATATCCCCAACTTGAATATATTCTACATATCAGCTCTCTTTCCAGGGTAGTTTCTTGCACAAAATATGCGCTCAGTAAACATTTGCTGCTATTGCTGTTGCTGAAAATGATGCTTTAATTGGTCTGTGGTGGGGCTTATGCTTCAGGATTTTTGAAAAAGGGCCTCATGTGCTTCTATTGTGCAGCCAAGGTTGAGAACCATTGGGTTGGCTCCTACGGTTCCAGCTGATGGTTGCTATGGAGAAATTTGGGTGGAGGAGTGTGAAATGTTCTGATTTTTTAAGAAGAACCTTACATCTCAGATTTTTAAAATAAATGTTGACAACAATTCAGATTTTTGAAGAAAAAAAAAAACTACATGAATAAAATAAACCACATCTGCAGGAGATGTGTGCGTGTGTGTGTGTGTGTGTGTGTGTGAAGAGACATAGGACACTCAACTAGATTAAAGGTCATGCAAAACCTCCTAAGCATCTCATTATTGTAAATGCCAGTTCATAATTCATGAATCACCACCTACCTTAAGAACCGCTATATCATTTTTGTGAACGTACAAAATACACAGCCCAAATCAGAGATTGTAAAGTCCTGAAGAATAATGGTCTGCCATTTTGTGTTCTGCACAAATCCTGGATGTGCCAAAAGAACCATGGAATGTGTGACAAAAAGATGGGACAGGAGGCATCTGGAGGATTTGGAGGTTTGGGAGGAAAGGCACCCTGCCATGAACTCTACCCACTGCCTGAGCACCATTCAGTGATGCAGCCAAGTCAAAAAAGAAGATTAAAGGAAAAAACTAGAACAGGGAATAAAGGTGTGTAAGAGAAATATCAGGGTCAGAAGAAAGAATTTCCATCTGATGTCTGCATACTGGTGGCTCCTCATGTCTGGACTCATTTTCCTGAACTTAATAAACAGGAGGGTCTCTAATGAAGCTGTGTCGTGGTGCTTGAAGCACCAGGACTTGACCCCACAGTCAGTGAATGCCCTAACTATTGTCCTTGCTGGCACAAAGTACCTCCTGATAGAAGGTCCAATATCTAAAACTTCCTGCTCCCATTCTTGCATTTGTCTAGGTGATAAAGGAGACAGAGACAGTATCAACATCAAAGTAAATGACAACAATGATGATGCTTCTGCTATTGATACTAATGGCAATTATCACTCACCAAATGCTTATGATGGGCCACATACTGTACTAAACACGATCCATGTTATATCTTGTTTATTCTCAATGCAATGGCCAACTGACTCTTATAAAAAAAAAAAAAAAAAAAAAAAAAAAAAAAAAAGAAGGCAATCTTGCTTTCCCCTTTCTCAAACCCTTCAGTGGCTCTCACCACACTCAATGTAAGAAGTAGAGTCCCTTCTACAATCCCCAAAGCTCTTTAACTACCAATGGCACAGGTTTCTTCCCTTGGCATTTTCTCCCTCTGACCTACCTCCCATTCTGCTTGCCCCTTCCACTCAATCCATCCTGTCTAGCCTCAAGAACCTTCTGCTGTTCCTCAGATGTGAGCCTTTCCACTAGCAGTGCCCTAAGTAGGAACCTCTTCTCCCAGATATGCTCCAAAGCCATTCCTGTCAACATCTCATTGAGGGTTTCTTACACCAACCTGCTTATAATTCCATCTCCCTATTTCCACACTCCCCTTCCTTCTTTTAATCTCTCCATAGAATCATCCTCTAATACTCAATATTTTTATCCTGATCATTGAAAGCAGTCTCTTGACCACCAGTCTGAGCTTCACAAAGGCAGAGGTGTTCTGTTTCATTCATTGCTGTATGTCTCATGCCTACACCAATATCTGACACATGCCTGGTTCTGGATAAGTATTTTTAGAGTAAATAAATGAATTAATTTAAAACTCACAACTATCATAAAAGACAGGTGCTATCATTATCTTGCTTTAAAAAACGCTGTGTATAAGTCAGAGAGGTTACATTCACCCAAGATCACAATGAGCAATTGCTAAAGAAGGGATATGATCCAAGGACCACCCACCTGACATCAACACACAGCATCCATAGCTAGCTTCTTGCTATTTGAACACTTTTGACCCTTTCGTAGAATATAATAAATGCAACAATCAGAACTGGAAGTGGATTTATATTGGGTAGAGATGGGACTAAGGCAAATTCTGGGAATCTGTGGGAAAATGTCAAGTTTCTGGTTCCTCTGGTTAGAGAAATACTTAATTTTTGGAGCAGTTAATGCCATTTCTTGGATGATCATTTTTTGAGGGGATGGACCTTTGAAGTACGATGGTGAGAAATAAATCAAGGGTTAGCCAATAGTATTTTCTTGGGGGTAAATAAGTCAAGGGCCAATTAGATCCTAAGTTGCATAAGAATTTCGTCCAGTGAGAGCCAGCTGCAGGAATTTCAGAATCCAAAAACTCCGTAGGAAATTACCACTACAAACATGTCCCCAGGACTCTTAAAGGCTTCTGCATACAGCTCATTAACTCAGTTTTTAATGTTTCCCGCATCCAAGAATAAAGCAGATATAATTCAATTCATGCCAAATACAGGGTGCCTGAGCTGGCCGAGGATGCCAAAAGCCTTGGGGCACTTGGTAAATATTAAGCAATCTACTTGCCCTGAGCTTTCAGTGGGTCAAAGTGCTTAGTCCATAAGGCATTCATTTGGATGATGTTTAGTGAAACCAAAAAGCAAAGTTCAAGGAAAAGAAGATTAAAATATTTTCTTTGGACAATTTTTTTTTCAAACTTCTTTTGAAAGTTGGATAAATAAAAAAGGTACACAAAAAGGAAACATCTTTTGGCAACTGTGATGAGTTCAATGGACAAAGAGTTTTAAATCCTTCATATAATTTAAAGGCAAGAAATAAACTAGTGACTTGACATTTTAAGCTCATTAATTTCAAATACCACATTTTATACTTTCCATAAAAGTCATGTATGTGCATTTTACTAGTGGCAAAGTCTGAACTCCAATGCTAAGAACAAAGAAATCAGAAAATTTGGCAGCATTCTGCTTTCAAATATCCATAAAAACTCTTAAACAATTTGTAATTATTTTCCATGTGTTATTTAAGTCCTAATTGTATACATTATTACCAAGAATGGAACCAGAGAAGTAATCGAGGTTCAACCTGTTTGTCTAGAATGTCTTGAATTGTAAATATTAAATTTTTGCTCAAGCCTGCATGAGTCAGCTCTGTACCACTGTAACAAAATTCCTGAGATAATTAATTTATGAAGAGAAAAGGTTTATTTTGACTCCCAATTTTGGAGGTTTCAGTCTGTGATCATTTGGTCCCTTTTGCTTTTGGGTCTGTGCAAGACAGTACTTCATGGCAGGGGTATGTAGCACAGCAAAACCACTTACCTCATAGGGAGAAAGAAAGAGACAGGAAGGAGCAGAGGACCCACAATCTCCTTGAAGGGCATGATCAGAAAAATCAGGTACAATGAAGAGTTTCCATTACTATTCTTGACATCTATCTGATTATTATTGGAGTGATAGCTTGATAGTGCCAACCTAAGTCAGGTAATACAGTGGTTCGAGATGGAAGGAAATCCTATTTTATAAATGTCTACTGTGGGTCAGGTTCTTCATGTTTTAGTGATAATAACTAATATTCTGTAAGTGTCTATAATACAAAAAATTACTCCAGTTATTTCTCAACTTTATAATAATCTTATTAAGTAGGTATTGTTATCTTCATTTTACAGATGAGAAAACTGAGATTTGAAAAGGGTAAACAACTTGGTTTGCATCACCTAGGTGGTAAGGGAATACGAATTCAAATGTAGATCTGGTTCTAGATCCCAAAATCATTCTGTCTCATCATCTGTCTGAAAAATAATTTGGGGTGACTTCCACTAGGGAAAGGCTGATGATAGGGGTCACATGAAAAATTGCAAAGATGAAAATAAATAAAAAGATCAGCTTCTACAGCATACCTTTTTGATGAATGATTGAGAAAAGTAGATACTGAGACACTCTCTTTATGGGGATATTTCAATATTTTAAATAAAGATTTTTAAAAAGCAAACATAAGATATAAACAGCTATTTATTATATAGTACTTAAATGAATAAATAAATGTTTTTAAATTTTTAGTTTTGCTCCATAGAAATAAAAAATAAGTCAATTATATCCACTTCAATGCGATGATAACTTATTAACATGTGCATGTCTATGTTTAAACATCTGGATTTTCCATACCAGAATGTTCAGTTTAAAAAGTCTTATTCACTCTTATATTTTATCTCTAGATATATACAGAATATGCCAGAAAAGGAGTTCCCATTTCTTGCATGTTAAAGCTAAGTTGTTTCATTTAAAAACATATTTCTAAACCCTATGTTTATAAGAAAAATCATTTGCCACATTTCTTAGCCTGGCCATTTTTTAATCCAGGAGCATAATTTCCTGCCTTCTTCACAAGAGTTACTTGAGAGAGTGCACTAGTTCAGCAAAGAGGCACTGCATCAAGTTCACACCCACAAACTCCAGAGCGCTCAGGGGTGGGCAGGACCTGGCAGAGGGCAGGTCGGACACTCCCTCAGCCCTTGTTTGCAAGCTGACAGACTGCGGAGGGGAAATGATTAATGCCATAGAGTCTCCAGCCAACTTTGTGTCACTGGACTTTATAAAAACAAATAAACTAGAGCTTTTCCACAGACTCAAACTGCTTAAATGACCTTAACATGGCTGCTTTATAAGGTCCTGGACAAATTAATCTCTGGAAACTTGGGCTATAGATAAGATTCGCTGTGAAGAGCAAATCCATTAACAGCTCATTTTGGTAAACTGGAGCATTACTTTTGGAATCATCAAGAAACATGGCAACTGGAAACGAAATAGTCAACTGCCGTATGGAGAGGAAGATTAATTTGATTTTCTTAAAAACTTTCAATTTTAAAGGTTTGAACATTAAAAGCAAAAGAAAAAAATGCATGGTATAATTATGGAAGTCTCATCAAATAACACTGAATACTTCTTATTCCTTAGTATTTCCTTCCTTAGTGACTGCTTATTTTATGTTTTTGGAAAGCTCATGAGAAAGACTGACTTATTTAGTTTTTTTTCTCCCATTGATAGTCTCAATGTGTTGGCAAAGCAATATTAGAGAAATTTCAAAGACCCTTTGTCACCTGTGGAAACCTTATAAAGAAGAAAAGGAAATAAGAAGTTCTAACCAGGGATAATTTGACCTAGATCAGTTTTATAGGCTAAAAACCTATGTAAGGTCCAAATTATTTGTTTACTTGGCTACTTCCAATAATCTTCAGTTGGTACATATTTACATATTGAAACTTCTTATTTCCTTTTCAAAATTAAAAAGCAAAATGTGTCTGATAAGTATACCTAAAATACAAGGGATGAAATATTAGAAGTTGGAACCAGTTTTGGAAAACTAGATCACATAATTATCATGCCTACAGAGCCTCACGCTAACACAGATGTTATCAACCAATGCAGAGGCTAGTCCCCCAGACACTCCCCTACCAATTCCAGATTTTGACAGGAGAGGATATAAGTGATAGGTCAGTGTCAATGTTAACAGTACAGCCATCAGCCACAGCTGAGTCGGAGCTGACACAGGTCCCTCAGAACAAGCACTCTCCACCAGCTTAGTTCCAGCTATTATCTTACCTGTTGGGAACCTGGACAGAATTGCCAACTCTAGACTACAGCAGGGTGAGTCCAGGGCAAGCCAGACTCCATCTTCCACTTCACCTTTAACTGCCAGGGCAGCCATGGTAGAAAGTGAGTGGCCAAGACCCAGTCTCTGCTGCTTGCTTTCTTCACCCATGTCTTTGCCCACCAACATGTCAGTCTCTCCTGGGAAGCATGGGCACTCTTCTCACTCTAGGCATTCAGAAGTCCATCAGGTTTAGTTGTGCTGACATTCATTAGGTCTCTTGGTTTCATATCCCCATTTCTTTTTTTTTTCCTGTGACTATGCCACAGCTTTCCCCCTTTTTAAAAATAACATTAACCAACATTTTCAAAACTAAGGACACATTCATGATTCCTTTAATAAATGTGTACTGAGTCATAGTTGCATGTCAGGGACTGAATAGGGGGCTGAGGATATAAGGTTGACTCAGATGGCAGAGTCCTCACCTTCAAAGAACTTGTACCTACTGGGAGGTAGTGCATGAAAACATTCCACAGCAAGCAGAAGACTAAGGACAGAGTTCAACGCAGCCCTGAATGGGGAGCGAGCATTCACACAGGGGATGAGATCAGAGAAGCCAGGGTGGTGGCTAAATATTCGGTCAATTTAGAGGGAGGGATGGAAAATACTTTCAAGTATTAAACAAAGATAAATTGCCCTTTAGGTTAGAAATTGTGGCCAGGGGAGGAAACCTTGTGGTCTTTGTAAACCATACTGGGACAAACAGGGCTGTGAAATAACACTTCCTTGGTTTTATTTCCTCAAAGAGTACATACCAACATTCAGCCTTGGAATTTGGGGTTACTATGCAGTCAGTCTAAAAGGATAGCCATTGGGTCCTGGCTTCATTTTGACCATGCAAGTCCTGCTCTTGAGAAGAGAGAAACAGTAAACAAGTTGCTCAGTCCCTGTTTTCTCATCTGTACTAGGAAAACCAGTGTGTGTAACAGGCTTTGAAGATTTCCAGTTTGGTCAGGTAGTCTAGATACTCTAAAGGACTTTCCCAAGCTCTCTAAGTAGATTGTGCTAAGAAAAATGCTTGAATGGATTGCTGGACTTACAGGAAATCTCTAAGGGGTACAATGAACTAGAAAAGGAAGAACGAGAGGTGAGTGAATAGGTAAGCTGGAATTGCCAAGGGGCCCTATCGAGCCAAAGGCTGAACTTACACCAGGATGAGAAGCATGTGCCTGCGGCTCCAGAAGGGAAGGAAGAGGTAGACACTGACCTACTTTAAATCAAGGTCCTTAAAGGGACAAGAACAGCACAAAAACAGGTAGAATGGTCTGGGGGTCATAGATGTCTGATTCCTGGTATAAGATAAGCAATAATGCTCAACACATGGAACCACTTTATTATTTATAGATACTTTTCCATATCTGATGTAATCTGATCCTCATGAAATTCCTTTAAGGGAAGTAAAAAGCAGAATAGCCCTTATCCAGCCTGATGCAGTATGTTACTAATGTCAGCTGTGAACCAAGATGAGATGAGATGAGACACAGTGCTAAAATCACACAGAAAGAGAGGACAGAAAGGTTGGAGAAAAAGTAAAAATGCCCTTTTGGGTGTCGCCATAAGCACTGAACTGACCACAAAAATGAAATAAGCTGTTTTGGTCTAGTTGTACCCTGTTTCCTTTCTTCCACAAACTTGTGTCCTTTGCCTCCCGGGTCAAGAACACTGTGAGTCCACACACTATTGACAGTGGCCCTGAGTATGTGGCCTGCCTGCCCGTGGCCAAGGAAACGGAAGATTCAACAGATGAATGGATACAGAAAATGTGGTATATATTACAATGCAGTTTTAATCAGTCATAAAGAAGAATAAAATTATGGCATTTGCTGGTACATGGATGGAACTGGAGAACATCATGCTAAGTGAAATAAACCAGATGCAGAAAGTCAAGGGTTGGATGTTTTCTCTGATATGTGGAAGTTAGTTCAAAATAAGAAGATAAAGAGACAGAGAGAGAGAGAGAAAGGAAAAAGCCGGTGGGATGCCATCAAAACAGAAGAAAGATTGGTGGGCTAGATGAAGGGGATTGAGGGGGAGGGATGAAGGATGGGATAAAGGAAGGACAGTGGAATGAATCTGATCTCATTTTCCTATGTACCTATATGAATATACCACAGTGAATCTCACCATCATGTATATTCCCAAGACACTAATGAAAACAAACAAACAAACAAACCCAGTAGAAAGACCATCAGAGTAGAGGGGAGGAAATAGGGGAAGAAAAGGAAGTACTGGGGACTGAATTAGAGCAAATTATATTCCATGCTTTTATAATTATGTCAATGAATTCTAATGTTAAATATAATTAAAAAGAAGCAAAAAATACAGAAAAAATTAACAATAAAAAAGAAAACAAGATTCATCTGCACCTCAACTCACAATGCACAAGCCCCTACCCCTGCCACTTTGCACGTGCAATCACCATCTCAGCCATCATCTAGACAGGGTCTAACATGTTCCAGGACTGAGGATAGAGTTCAGAAATACCCTCATTCAACCATTTTGCATTTTTAGAAAGATCCTACTCTTTTTTCAGTATTTTTTCTTTTTATTTGGTGCACTACAGTTATACGTACTTGTGGGATTCTTTAGTAATATTTGAGCATGCATACAAAATAACAGATTATGGGAAGTCTACAGAGGTCCAGAGGGGATAGATCAGATTATAAAGAGTGACTGTGTATCAGCTGTGGCATAGATAAGGCATTGCAAATGTCACGTAGGTATTACCTTCAACTCGTCGTAATTCTATGAAGACATTTTATTTGTTTGCCTTGGAAGACAGATAAATGCCAATGCAGGAAAAGAGAAGGAGAAAGGTGGAGACAGAGGGCATTAATATCTTACTACTCCAGGTTACACAGGGTGACACTTTCCATGCTCCATCTGATTTAATCATCACAACTCTGCCATGTGCTCTGACTTTTGTTTTGCAAAAGAGGAAATGGAGTTTAAACCATGCATCCCAGGCTCTCTGCTTGTGAGTGGCAGAGCTGAGGTTTGAGTCCAGGCCTACATGGACTTCAAAGCAACTTTTATTACACACATTGCTTCCACAGTAGGGAACTCTGCATTTTGGGAACAGCTGCAGAAAGGAAAGATGAGAAGAAAATAGTGTAACCAACTTCCATTCCAACATCATACACTAGGAGTCTAGCCATTGGTCCAGTCCTCATCCTGAATAAACATTCTACTCCCAGCTGAGTCAGTTTTCAACATCCCTCTCCTCTCTACAACAACATTTCCCTCCAACAACAATCACAAAGTGAAACAAATATAAATATTCTGCCCATCCCCCACAGTGCACACTCTATTCCAGGTTGTCACGTACTATGACAGAACTGAGATAATTCAAGATGCATTTCTTTGTACAATCACAGGGTTATCATAATTTATTTTGAATCTATTTAAGGGACTGAAACATAGGCCAAGAGTTGGAGACACACACTGTACCCGAGGTACTGAATATCATTCCAGAGCTTCAGGAACTAACTTGGGAAACTAACACATGTAAGCCAAGTTCTGTGTGCTGGGGCTGACAACTGGGAGTTCTTCAAATTAACTTTTATGTGAATTTATGTTTATGAAAAGATAAGTAATAAAAGATGCTAATTTGGAGCTAAAATTAATATTATTAAACTCAAAAGTAACTGCAACAGTTGCTTAGAATCTGGATCAACACAATATCCTTTTCAGGGGGAGTATTTTATTACTGAGAAATTATTTAGGATGGGGTACGATGATAATAAAAAGTCAGTTAACATTTTTGTCAGTTCTATAATTGTTTTATAATTCTCTTCAGACAATCTGGCCTCCTCCCTGTCTCCAGTGCCTGGGACAAACCGTTTCTACTGTCTTATCCTTCATATGCCGCTCCCCTGTAATCTTTATTTTGGAAAAAAATTGGATAACTCTTCTTTCTGACATGGTCTATGATTTTGTGTGCCTTGGGGTCCTGTTGTGCCCTACTGCCACTGGCTTTATTGTGGTGGTGTCAAGATGATATGGTGGGGTGTGTGTAAGGTGTTCATGTGAGTATGCACAAGGAGCAGGAGAAGAAGATTCTTCAGCATCAAATGCAGCATTCGACATAGCTAATAATCCACAGAATGATGCCCTGGGAGGAACAAAGTTACATTCTTCCAGAATGTTCTTTATAATCAGAGAAATTTCCCTGATCCAAAATAGGTAATGATAGGGAGTATGGACAAATCATATCAGGTGTACTGCCATGCTTGGGGCACCATATTGCTATTTTCCTGTCAAGGCTAGCTCTGTCCTTGACAAACTCAAGTGGACACAAGGGCTTCCTAAGCTGTGTGACTTTCTGACTTTAGCCATGGCCACACCGGCTCCATTTCTACCACAATGGCATTGCTAGTTGAGGTCCCACTGAAGTCATCATTGAATGTAGGCCAAGTTACCATTCAACTCATTCTCTAAGGAGGTTAATGACTTAACATTAATGGAGCTTTGTGTGCATATAATTTTCAAAAGAGCCTTAGGAATCAGCGACTGTTATTAGCCCCCTTTTATGGACAAAGAAATAGAGGCTTAGAGCAAAGAAGAAACTTGCACCAAGTCAAGGAACCAGTGGATGACAGAGCTGGAATGTCAGGGCAGTTCTCATGCCTAAATCCATTCTCTTGATCTGAACAGTATATTTCTAAGCAATGGAGAGGTTAGGAATCCTATGTAAACAGGAAAGCATCTAAAAGGATACATTTAGCTTAAGATTAAAAAAAAAAAAGGTACTTTTTTCAAACACCATAAAGAATTTTGCGGTGCTGGGGATTGAACTCAGGACCTTGTGCTTGCAAGGCAAGCACTTTACCAACTGAGCTATGTCCCCAGCCCCATAAAGATATTTTCACCTTAGAATCCTAAGAGCCTGAGGCAACATCGTCCAGAGTCTAGATTCACAGAAAAGAAGAAGGTTACAACTGAACATTTAACTGTTAAACATAAGAATAAGACATGATTCCTATCATGTCTCGAACTATAGGGCAAAAATTACTACATCCTTGACGGATGCAGAATTGATGTTGTTATCTCATTACTAATGACCACTTGCCTGTAAATTGCATTATTTGGAAATTTTCCTTTGACTTTCATTCGAAAATCCTTATAGAAAATGTCAGTGATGC
This sequence comes from Glaucomys volans, assembly GCA_020662805.1. NCBI lineage: Eukaryota > Metazoa > Chordata > Mammalia > Rodentia > Sciuridae > Glaucomys > Glaucomys volans. The sequence continues at coordinate 365,283 of JAJEJO010004053.1, read as the reverse complement.
CGGGCGCGGTGGCGCACGCCTGTAATCCAAGTGACTTGGGAGGCTGAGTCAGGAGGATCACGAGTTCAAAGCCAGCCTCAGCAACTTAGCGAGGCCCTAAGCAACTCAGTGAGACCCTGTCTCTAAATAAAATACAAAATAGGGCTGGGGATGTGGCTCAGTGGTGGAGTGCCCCTGGGTTCAATCCCTGGTTAAAAAAAAAAAAGAAAGAAAAGAAAAGAAAATGTCAGTGGTGCTAAAATTACCCGGTTTCCTTTCTATCCAGATTCTCATGTGAATGAGTGTTACCCACAAGGTCAGAGACTATTGAGCTTCTAGCACCTTCTTTAAGGAGAAATCCTGTCTCTGTTCCTCCCTGTGTTCTGTCACAGGATATGAGCAGAAACTTTCTCAGGGCTGGAACAGGGCAATTTGGGAGCAGGTACCCAAGAACTTCCTTTCAGTATTCAGTGATCCCATCCCTTGGAAGCTCTGAAGGCATTTTTGTATGTCAGTCTACAGCTCTATTTAAAAGGATAGGTCTAAATACATTTCAAGGCAATTCAACCTACATTTGATATTTATGATTTTTTTTTTTTCATTTTTGGTACCAGGGATTGAACTCAGAGGCACTTAACCTCTCAGGCACAACCCCAGTCCTTTTTGTATTTTATTTTGAGACAGGGTCTCACTAAGTTGCTTAGGGCCTTGCTAAGTTGCTGAGGCTGGCTTTGAACTTAGGCCTTCCACCTCCCACCTCCTGCCTCGGCCTCCCAAGCAGCTGGGATTACAGGCGAGCACCACTGCACCCAGAAATATTTATAATTCTTTAAAAGCATATATAATTTTGTTTATAAGATCTGACATGAGTGACACTCATTCTGTTTCTTGAAAGAAAATGGGTTCAGTTCACCATGTTCTTTCTCTGTCTTCCCAATAAGGGTGGAAATAATAACACCACTTCCATTGGCACCTTTGGTTTCAAAGTTCTTACACACATGTGGACTCCCACAACAAATCTGTGAGACAGATAGAACAGATATTTTCTTCCATATTTAATAGATGAGAACATGTGGGCTTAAAATGCTTTAATAGGAATACTGAGTCTATAGTATTCTTCTGCTCAATTCTGCTCAGTGGTATTCTGGTAAAACATCCCTTCTGCTCCTAAAGAGAGCCCCAATTTAGAGCATTTGCTTTCTTACAGGTGTACATAATTCCACCACATCTCATTTCAAGCTGCCAACAAGATATTACTAAATGCACTTGGGAAGAAAGGTATAAAACTACCTTTCCTGAGCCAGAGCCTGTAGAGAGCTCTAACACCAAGGGAATCCTCCAATTCCTAACAGATGCTCTTCACATGCCATGGAGTTAAGTATTTATGATGTTAATTTAATACAAAGATCTAACTCAATGTCCCGGAGAGGGAGCCTTAAGATGGTAAGCGCATGTAATATAGAGTTCTCTTGTGAAAAAACTAATCACAGATATTACTTCTGTATTTTTTTTTTTGACATTTTTGAGTTTTGATGCTCTCTGGCCCCAAAGGACCAGAGAAGCTGCTCCCAAAGTCATCTTGGGATGTTCCTTTGTATTGCAGTGAGTCAGAGATCAACAACTCCTTCAGTCCAGTCTCACTGACACATCTTCTAGCCAAACATCTCTAGGCATTTTCCATCCTTGTCTGACCATCCCCATTTTAAAGACAGGTAATGCAAAGTCTAGGAAATTAAACGGTGTGCTCACAGTTACATAGTACATCAGAGTCAGATATGACTGGGGTGATTCACCACTGCACCTGGATGCTTTGTCCATTGCCATGAGAAACGAAGACTTGTAAAAACTGTGGCAGTGGATCCAGGATAGCCATCCACAGCAATGTAGGACATCAGATGTGTCAATGTGCAGGCCTGCAGACCCCCTGCAAAGTCTGTTTTGTTGTGGCTTTCACAGAGCCTCAAGGGTCAAGGGCACTCAGAAACTAAGGGGAGATTGTTTCCAGGGGGATAAGACTATGGAATCCCCCCATGCCCCTGAATGCAAATTAAAACACCTCTACATTCATCTTCTGTACATTTTGGGTGTCAGATTAAGATTTCTTTTGAAGAAAGGGTTCTATGACTTAAAAAAAAAAGTTAGAAAATTCCCCAAAAGACCAAGGTCCAGATTGTTAATTTTCAAACAAAGCTCCTTAGTGTGAAATATTGGCTCTCATAAACTAAAGGGAGCCTCTGACTGCTCTTTTCCCACGATCTGGAGAGATAATGTATGTGCAAACACACTGAGAATAAAGAAGGTGTATGTAAACTGAAGTCAACACAAATCCTTTAACCCTGTCTGATCCTTTCTAAACCCAAGTGGATATTTCAATGCCATGTATGGGGACCTTCCTGGAGAGTTTTCTGTCATATGACTTCCCAAATAGCCCAGGCACTTCAGGTCCTCAGCTGGCACCTTGGAGGCCAGCCACGACTCCAGCTGCCTGAACAAGTGCACCAAGGTAACCACTTTCCCACACTTGCTGGGGTAACACTTCCATAGGCCACACAGACCCCAGACATGCCCTCTCTGAAAACAGACAGGGCAGCCGGGAATAACAATAAGCAAATACCAGGTTTTCAGGCTTAAAAACAAGTAGACACCTTATAATGAACTGCAGATGGAAAACAGAAGAACTGGAGAAAAGTGCCTTCTTAGGTAGCTAATGTGATTTGATTATTTCAGAGACATAGGGAATGGCCTGAATCAAATGATGTAGATTTAACTTGAACTGTGCTGAATTAACTTTGGGACTGCTCAGAACAAATACTAAACAGTCAATATTTTCAGAGCAAAACGAAATTTATAGGTAAAGACAGACCTACATGCAAGCATATGTTTTTAAAACAAATAGTCATCCTGAACCTAAAATGGAAAAGTAAACAGGAAGAAAATATTATACATATATGTTGTTTGTTCTTATGCTTTTTTTGTTTTATTGGTGCATTATATTTAATACTAGTGGGACTAGTATTAAATACATACTAGTGGGACTCATTGTGACATATTCATACATATACATAATTTGATCAATTTCATATGTAATGTATATGTATTCAAATATTTATGTGTGTGTTTATTCTGCTTTTTAAAGACTACTAAAGTGTGATGTAACTTCTTGTTGGAATGAAAAGACTTTCAGACTGATACTACTATTACTTAAAAAGCAATTAAATAATTTTTAAACATTTTAAGCCACATAAAATAACTGCAAATTAAAGCATTTGTGGAATCAATTTTAGAATACTAATATCTGTTAGGATAAAGATTCTTAAATGTTTTATATTTCTCTAGATTTTGATGATATGACATGAACATAAACAGGAATGAAAAGTAAAAGAAAGGTTCAGTTTATCAAGGCCTCTTTATTTCACTTTCTTCTAAGGTTATTTGCACTTAGAGAAAATCCTTGAATCATGTTGGTTGCAAACGAATGTAATACACTGAGGATAGAATGAGTGTCCTAGTAAAACTCGAGAATCCAGGCAGAGGTGGAAAATATTCCTATTACACTCAAAGCTTAAATTTCACCATATTTGCCAGGCACATATAAAGTTAATCTTTAGCAAAGCTCATGTGCTTAAAATAGTTAGTCTATTGTTCTCAACAAGTTATAAGCCTGGACTATAAAATGGTTAAACACTAGAGATACAAAACTCAAATACACCATTTCTTTCACACGTTTTCCCCCTCTGTATTACTTTTTTTTTTTTTTTTTTAATAAAGGCTCGGATTTCATGACTGAAGGATTTTTTTTCTTTTAAAGAAAAGAAATGCAAGTTTCTTTAAAGAAAACCAAGTGCTAGCAGCTATATTTTGAAGTAGCATATACTATTTTTCTTTTAAATAACAGTTTTGGATTTTGTCACTTTGCATAATTAAACACTTCATATTCAAGCATTTGATGAATATTTACTTAGCAATACAGAAAGAAAAAAATTATCTCTGGGAACATGTTTAAATGTCACCTAAACCTAAATTTTCCTAGTCTTCTTGCCACTAATGATGGAAAATAACAAAAGTCTGGAAAATGTTCTCAACATTATCATGACTATGAAAAGTTGGTATTTTTATCGCACTTTCTAGGCAAGCAATCTTAAGCCCAGGGATGTAGAGGTCCACTGGAATTTGAACTTAGGTCTTTTGATGTTTGGTCTTATTTGTATAAAATTGTTTCAAAAAATGACCATGTCCTCATTTAAGAGAAAATAAGGAGAAAACTTGTAGAAATGCAGATAAATAAAAAAAAATTATTAGTTTTTCATTCACTCCAGATTAAGTGACCAGCACCTATCATTCATTTCAAGAGCCTAAACTTGACCTCAGCATTTTAGAAAACTTTCTGTTAAGTATGAAGTAGCTTTGTGAAAAAGGCCAAGCTTGGTGAATGATTAAATTTGTTGGTGTTGCAGTGGCAATATTACAGAAAAGGTTTTGATTGTGTCTGTAATGAGAAAAATGGACCAAAAAAAAAAAAAGATCCTGGTAAACTGGACAAAAATATTTGAAGCAACAGCGGCGGGCATTAGACAACAGAGTGCATGGCTATGGTCCTTGAGGGAAGAAAATACAGGAGAAGATCATCATATTTACTTTGGTTTTCTGCCTTGGGCAGTTTTCAAATTTAAACTCACTTTTAAAGAAGCAGAGTCCAAACAGAGTAGCTGGAAGGACAGATTTGGGAAGAGCAGATAGACCATGAATTTATGGGGCAGGGTACTGGAGAATAAGCTGCACATAGAATGAGCCTCAGAAACAAGCCTAGGGGTTCCCTTGAGCCTTTGGCCCCAAATTAAACAAAGCATACTGGACCTACCCCAACAGTTATCCTGTGAACAGAAATTTTTTGAAGTCTACATAATGTCAAGAGATATTAGAGGGCTGGGATTGGGGCTCAGTGGTAGAGAGCTTGCCTAGCATGTGTGAGGCACTGGGTTCAAGTCTCATCACCACATATAAATAAATGAATAAAATAAAGGGCTGTTAACATCTAAAAAATATTTTAAAACAAAAAGAGATATTAGAGTTCCAATCAGGCAGAGACAAGGGGGCTTGCTAAACACTCTAAAGATTCAGTTGAGACTCCACAAAGGAAGCTTTAGAAGGACTACTCTAGTCCGAGAGTAAGGACCACCCTCAATTCGTCCTAACAAAGCCCCAAACCAAGGTTTGACTAGTTCCAGCTGAGCTGTCAGAAAATAAAATGCCTACCAGAACAAAACTCCTCACTCTTTAAAGGAAGACAAGTGACATCCAATGCTTTAACATTTTCACACCCCTAATGTCCATCATAAAATAAAAAATTACTATACACGTGGTCTAGCTGACCCTTGAAGTGTTTAGTTATTGCTTTTGCCTGTCCAAACTTGTCTGTCTTCTAGTTCTAAGAACACATATTTATAACCAAATAATCTTTCTTTTCTGTATACAGAAATACATTCCATGTGGTTCAGCCAGGGCCCTCCTTTTCTCATGAGTGGCCAAATGACCAGGAGAAACAGAATGCCTTACTTCTTGGACACAGGATGGCCAAGTGACCCAGCTGAATAATGTTTGTTCTCTTCAGCATTGTCTCATAAGAATGTTGTCATTCAAGCTAGCATGACGTGAAGGTGGGGGTTCTAATGGTATCATGTGTGCTATATGAAGTGAATCTCTTCAAGAGATGGGGAAGTAGACATGTGGCCACGGTGGCATCATTGTGCCCTTGGATGTAGCCATGTCAGAGGACTTTGCCAACCTGGTGCGGTGAGTTTCGGAAGTGTTCTAGTCCTAGATTATCAAGCAATAACACTTCTGCTGGGGTCCCAGATATTCAGGGTAGCATGTATGTGACACCATAACCAAATGTAACTTCCTGGTGAGAGAACTGACTCTTGATAGCTGAAAATGGATAACCCTGGCTTCTAATTAAAAAGCTGTATCACCTTGAACTTCTCTCTCCTCATATTCCCATATACTGAGAAGGGACACCTTCCAGGACTCTTTCTATGAGTCTAAATTCTGTGAGTCTATGAAATAAGGGACTTTCTAAAGTCAGCTAAATCGTTGGTTAATGCTAATTTATACAAGTGACTTATTCAAGACAAGAAAGAAAGGGTGCAAGATGAAAGATACAGAAGCTCAGCGACAAAGTCTAGAGAAAAGCTGGGATAACTTCTCAATGTCCTAATTTGCTGATTCTTTGACCAATTTTTTTCCTCTTCTTGTTTGCAAGGTTGAATGAAACCAAATCCATCATCCAATAACATAGGCTCCAAAGAGACTCATTGTGAGTGAGGCAGAAATTGAATCGGGCAAGGGGAGTATTGCTTTCTTTCAGCCCAGCCATCTCTTAAAGACTTTGACCAAATCACACTCTTTCCACTCTCAGATATGTAAAATTACTCACTATGAATTTAGGACTGATGCTATAGATAAAAAGGAGAAAATACAGTGCAGGTATTTGGATACATGTAGTAAACTTACATTGGTTTGCCATCTCTGCTTCTGTAAGGATCACTGGAAATGCCATATTGGATGAGTGCTTGCTGTAGGTCTCAAGGAAGTTCCTGATTTGTTTTAATGAAAATCTGTTTAGTGAGAAACTTCTACTGTATTTGAAAAAAGACTGTGCAATCCACCTTTTTGCCTTGTGAGCATGGAAAGGTTAGCTTTTGAAAGTGAGGGACAGAAATATTGATGAAGACGAAACCAAGTGAACTATAACTGCACTGGGTGCCTATTTTCTGACCCAATTGCCTTCCAGATTGGGTGTCCATGGGCCTCTGAGTCTCTCCTCTGAAGAAGAGGAACAGGTGAGTAAGGCTTCAAGGAAACATGAGAAAGGAACAGCACTTTGGAAATACAGGAATTGAGGATTTGGAGCTCAAAAACTCATTCATAAACATGTATGCCTTTTTCATATTCACAAATACTACTCTAAGAAAATTATTTTTTTGATAAAAATTTAATTTTATCAAGTTTATTCTCTTTTGTTCCTTTATAAAGAATAAGATCCAATACAAATCTGGGAAAAAAGATAAAAGCATAAAGAAGAAAACCAAAATTTTCGAAAATCCCATAACATAAATAGAGCTACAACTGAGCAGGTGGTATAAAAAGCCAAGAGAAACACCTAAATCAGGATCCTTGAAGTGGGAAGGTTTTTGAAGTATGACGGGCTGTACTTGGGTGTTTGTTTATTGTTCATTTTGTCTGAACCACTTTACCCCTTCTAAGAATGGAAAAGTCATCCCAATTCAGCATGAGGATTCTGTGACAAGCCTCCATCATTCAGAGGGGCGACTCAGCAAGGGGACTTGACTTTTCCACTCTGCCCTGCAGAGCTGAGCACAGTCAATGAATGCTTTATAAATGTGATGTAAACTCCTGAGCTTCATCGTACAACACTATCAGTGACAAATCAGGTTGCATCCTGGCTGACGACTGCAACCCAACAGTCCACAGCAAACAGATTCTTGCTCTTCTTAAACCAGGTTATTTCCAGTTACCTCTCTTTAAATAGCACTTGTCATCACTATGATACAAGTTTCTCTGGCAGAAAAGCTTGGATCTACCTCTTATCTCCCCTCTCTTCTCCTCCCATCTACCTTAATGCGTCAAATTCTATCAGATCTTCCTTTTCCATAGCTTGGCTTTGGTCCCTTTCTTTATGTGCCCATTGACTGCTTGATCCTGCTTGATATTCTTATGGCCTTCTAGGACTATCCTGTCATTTCACTATGAGCAGCTTCTAGAGGGAAAGGGCCACCACTAGTCATTACTTTGGGACAATGGATTTAAGCCTGATTATCTTGGACACACCAGATGTACATTCTCCTATTGAGGGAGCCCCCTTGTCACTTTCCCCCATCTTTATTTTTCCTGAATACCACTGCCACATTCCTAAACATAACTTATAAGCTTCCTGTTAAGATTTTAATGAAAATCAAATCCAGGCTTCATACCACATTCGGGATCATTTCCAGATTCCTGAGTCGGGTCTATATAATGTGACCTCTCCCTAATTCTCTAAGTTTGCTCTGTGCTTCTCTTTTGCATGGCCTTGGTATTTCAGGGGAACTCTGACAGTGTTGCTGAACAGACCAGGAGACTCCATCCACCATTTCTCTGTACCCTTCCTAATCCCCTTCACCATAGAATTCCTATTCCTCTCAAGTTCATTTCACTTCATACACCAGCCCTAAATACTTAACCGTTCCTTCCTAGGACATGCATGCTTCCAGTTTAGTGCTCAGAATACATCATCCTATTCTTTGCTTTTTTGTTTTCGTGTTCCATCCAGACATATAGTAGCAAAAATAATTTGTACCTAGAAAGAACCGCACAGTTTCCAAGGCACTTTCTAATACATTACCTAATTTGATCCTAAATAACAGAACGGATAAGCAATTGCCCCCCCATTTTTGAGATAAGAACACTGGATCCAAAAAGGCTAAAAGAAATATAGCTAAGGTCACACAGCCAAAATTTCCTTCCTGCAAGTTTAGTAAAGTGAACAAACAAAATGTAACAACATTCAAACAAAGAAGAAATACAATCTAGTAAAACAATATTTGAAAGATGGTGGTCTGGGAGAGAGAACTGTAAGAATGTGGAGATCCAAAAGTCATTTCCTTGATCTCTAAAGTGGTTTAGGAGAAGAAAGTCCTTCCAGGAGGTGGAGCAAGTTTTGGGGAAATCTTCAAAACTCCAGAGGGCAGTATCCTGAGGCCTCAGTAGGCAGCATAGACTGTGAATATTTTTACAAAATGAACTTTTTAAAAAGCATTTTTATTGGTTCTTTTTAGGTATGCATAACATTAGGATTCATTTTGACAAAATTATAAAAGCATGGAATATAATTTGCTCTAATTCAGTCCCTAGTACTTCCCCTTTCCCTCCCCTCTCCCTCCCTATGCCTTTTCCCCTACTCTACTGATTCTTCTGCTATTTATTTATAGTTTTGTAAAATTAGTGTCTTGTGGATATACATAACGGTGAGATTCACTATGGAATATTCATATATATACATAGGAAGTTTGGGTCAGATTCATTCCACTGTTCTTCCCTCATCCCATTCTTCCTCCCCCCCCTAAATCCCCTTCCTCTACTTCATTGATCTTTCTTCTATTTTGATGAAATTCTCCTCCCATTTTTTCCTTTTCTTTTTTTAAACCTCCTTATTTTGGACTAGCTTCTGCATATCAGAGAAAACATTTGACCTTTGATTTTCTAAGTCTGGCTTATTTCACTCACCATGATTGTCTCCAGTTCCTTCCATTTACTGGCAAAGATCATCATTTTACAGAAAGAGCTTTCAGTGTAGAAGTTCTGACCCAACACTGCTACATGGACTCATGGAGGTGAGAACGACTTCTTGTGATGTGAAACCTCTGCAGGGGAGGTAGGTGCATAGGACCAGCTGGTTTTATCAAAACTCTCTCCAAACCCTAGGATAATCTGAGGCCAAGGCTTCCCACTGATCAGTCTGGAACATGACCCTGTCTAAGAAATAGACCCCAATATGCAATTTGAATGAAATTGCAGAACAAAGAGCAGAACCCAACTTCACCAAGTATGACCATCCATAGCCCCAGCTGACTATTCCTCTCTACTTTCAAGCAAAAGAAAAATCAAGTAATACCCAGCCCTTAAACTTTATTTCTAAGAGAAGATAAATAGGTCTTGGAGAAGATGAGGTGACAAACATGGAAGAATCCTGGATACAGTATTTAGGGAAACAGATGGTCTAGTTAGTACTTTCCATATTAAATAGGAGAAAGACAAAAAATGGCACAGCAATCATACAAAAATTTAAAAATTAAAAAACATAAAGGAAAGATAGGAGAGAAAGAGAGAAAAGTGTCCAGCAAAGATTGATAAAAATGCATTCTAGAAATTAGAAAAAAAAAACCTCAAAAAACAGGGAAAAAAAATCACAAAGTAAAAATACTTGGTATCTTCAAAGATATGAAAAAAAAAAGAGTTTGATGCAAAAATAAAGCCAGACTTGAGATAAACAGAAAGTAGCATGGAAAGAAAAGAGTGACTGCAGTGGATAGGATACAAAATAAAGACCAAAACACCACTTCCGGAGAACTAATAAATAAATTTAAAGAAAACCCCAAGGTTGAGGTATTTTATTAAATGACTTGGTATCTAGGGCATCTATGGAAGCAACTGTTATTCTCCTTTTGCTAGTGGAAGGACTCATATCCTTAAGAAACAAAAATAACTTATGAATAAGGAGAAAGATCATTAGAAAAATGGATGAAGATTATGAACAAGTGGATCATACTGAAAATAACTACAAATTCCCAATAACAACACACATACTCAAATTCATTTTAAAGAGAGGCAGATAACAAAGATTTAGCACCAACCTGGCAACCATTAACTACTATGCTGAAATTATTGATGAAATAGGGAACCAAGCAATCTCATAAATCATCAGTGATGTTGTAAATTGCTGCAACCTTGTGTGAGGGCATTTGAACAATATTTATTTAATGTTAAGAGTATTGATCTTTAGCCCATAATAGCTATGTAATATCTCTCCACCAATTGCAATAATGGGAATTTATCACATAGATATGTTTGTCCAGATCTTCAAATGCAAATGGACAGTGTGATTTTTGTTTGAAATAATAAAACTCACTACTCAACCCCCAATTAAAAACACAAACAATCAAATTCTGTATGTCTAACAATGATGTACTGGCTAAAAGAATTATAGTATATTTGTCTCATGAAATACAATGAGTTCATGAAAAAGATATTATTGAAATGGGGAGGAGGAAATGTTCAAAACACACTATTAAGAGAAAATGCAAGATCAAAATAAAGAATGTAGGGGAATTCCCTGTGAAGGAGAAAAAGAAATGAACAAAATATCTGCTTTTGATACCTTATAATTTATATCCAATCCTTAGTAAATCATGTGGGATTTACTTTCCAAAAGACTGTGAAAAGTATCCATTTTTATTCAACCAAGACTAGTCATATCTTCATTTTCCTCTTGTACTTCTGCAATAGCCTCCTAACTGGATTCCAACCCAGCACTTTTGCTCAGTCTACACTCTGGCCATTTTGGGCACCTTTAGTTCCTGAATGATTCTGTCCTCCCGGCAGAATCTTTTGCACATCTCTCACCTCTGTCTGGAACATTCCCTTCCAGGCTACCTTGTTTCCAGTTTTCCTTCATATTTCAGTACAATCCTCCCTTCTTTACAGAAACTCATATATGCTTTTTAAAATTGCACTTCGTTTATATTTATTCATTTATGTGTGATTAGTATCTATGTGTCTCTGCCAAGCTACAAACTCTAGGAATATTGGCAATGTATGTTTTTGCTTATCATTGAATACTCATCAAAGCACCTGGCTCAGGAGTCAAACAACTTCTACATCTCTCCATCTATCTACCTGTTTACCTGTTTGCCCATCCATCCATTCATCCATCCTTCATCCTGTATTCCAATTTAAAATATCTGGAAGATACTGTCAGTCATAGTTAATATCTAGGGATTGGGGCTGATGCAAGGAACTGGGGTAAATGAAGACTTGTATTTTATTCTAAATATTTGTATTTTTTTGCAATATTTATTAGGTGCATTTAATAATTAAAATAATTGATAGAAAAACAATTTCTTGTTGATGACATGAGCTATATATGTTAAAATTTTCTTCTGTCTACAAAATAATTAGTAATATCTTAATATCCTGTCCCTAGGACTCTAATCATATATCTGAAAGACCTGCATAGCAGCATGATTCTCTTGTCAACTCAATTCAGTTCTATTTCAAACACAAAGTAAACAGAGCTTCTCACAAGCCTTCCGCCTATTTGTATACTCACACAAAAATCCATCTTTTCTCTCATTAAAGGTGTTAGAAAATTCCCCTAGGAAATGCAGTCACATTGTCATAGTCTTTTCATAGAAGGGAACAATGTGTAGGAAACAGATTCACTTGATTTTGATTAATGAACAAAGGAACCTCTTTAACTTAATTCACCTTAGATTACCTTCCCTTGATGAAACTACCAGCTCCTACTAGATTGAAGAAGGCAAATTCCCAACAATTAGGGAAGAGTTCTTGACATTAATAACTTAACAATTATTCTTGATCTCTATTTCTACTTAACCTACTGACTATCCCCTCTTGGAAGCCCCTTTAATCTGAAGAATTATCTCAGTCGCAATACAGACTACACCGAATCTTGCCACCTTTATATGTGGCTACCAAACATCCTTTCATTCACTGGATTTAGTTGAACACATGAGTCTCTCATTTTGGTTCCTAAACTGGGCAAGTCTGGACTTAAGAAGCCACACAGGTATGTACTCTATATAGGAGCCCTATAGATTAGAAAGAAGGTGAACAAGGCCTTTGTGTATTGTTTTCAGGTTTCCTGAACTGTTGTGTAGAGGACAATAATGTCGAGCTGTTTATCAAATTCTGCACTATTTTTTTTATCTTTTTATTTTGTGGGGTTCTCTTTTTTTTTTTTTTTTTTTTTTGTCTTTTTTTGGAACTGGGGATCGAACCCAGGGCTTTGCAAATGCGAGGCAAATGCTTTGCCACTGAGCTACATTCTGCATTCTTATGTGGTGGACATTCTTATAACTCCAAGGACTTTTTGAGTTGGAGATAAGCCATGAAATGTTTTAAGGTACCATTCATATATGTAGCAAAGAAATCTTATTCAGATAACACCCAATAGAACACTGGGGGGAGGGGTGGGATAATGGTGAACAGGGGAAAATTGAGTAGGGATTTATTTTGTGAAAGTCCATGGCCTTTAGAGGAGAGAAAGACATAAAATCATTCACCTTCAGTATAATTCACCCTTAGTATAATTAGAGAGTGAATTTCTGATTGAAAAACCCAAGGATTAGTCACTTGACTAGAAAGAGTTCCTCTTTCACAAGCGACCTCTGGAAAGAGGCCAAGAATACTTCCTTGTACTCTAGCACACTCCAGTAAATACATTTTGGAATTTATTGATATGGAAGCATTACATTTAAAATCCATGTGTCCCTGACCAATGTCATAGCAGCCATAATCAGGGTTACCTTTTGGAAGAAATACAGATGGTGAAGAGGCAGGGGGGAGGGAGCTTTGTGGGTGCTGGAAATGTTCTAAATTTGTTCCAGCTGCTGGCTACATAGCTGTATACATATGTAAAAACTCATCGAACCAGACATTTATGATCTGTGCACTGCATGAATGCAATACCTTGATCAAAACAAAATTTAAGTAAAAGCACAATTGTTTTCTGGAGGACTAGGGGATTGCATTGGGAGGACTTTTTAATAAGAAAAATAGCACAACCTGATTGTCATTTCCAAGGTCTAATAAGAATTTTATGGTCTAATAAGAATTCTATTACAAATGATGTTTTGCAGATGTCCTAAAGATGGGTCCCATTAATAAATGCAGGAGAATGAAAATGTAATTTGAAATGCTCAATTTTTATTAATGATCAGAAAAAGAAAACTGGCTACCAGCTTGCTACTTGGGAGAACAAACTAGTTTGACATTTTTTTCAGAAATTTCTTTACAACCTTGACTTTATATCCAGGGAAGCACCCAAATTATTAAAGCATTGAAAAATTAAATGCACTACATTACACACACACACACACACACACATTTGTGTGTGCCAGAGGAGCTGGCTGTGTTGTCACACTCTCTAAGCACTGGGGAATTACCTCCTCCTTTTTCATGAAACGTATTTTGCCTTAACATCCTCTGAAGTTTGGACTATACTTTGTAAACATGGATCCTGCAATTGTATGGTCATTAGAGCAAAAGTAATATTCATACTTGTTCTAAACAAGCCAGAACTAAAAAGCCTCTGATGGTGTTTCAACAGAAAAAAATGCATAAACCATGTAGCCAACTAATCATTGAGATGATCGAAACTATCTGAGCTCACTACCATCAGTGAAGGCAGGGTTGCATTTCTAAATGGCAGTGGCCAATGCACCTTCCAGAAAACTGCCAGATAAATCATCACGCATTAATTTTGCCCTTCTCCTGAAATATTTTACCCAATCCTAAATATCAATTCTTACCCTAAGCTTCACATATCTCTTTTCACCATTTGTGGACATAATTGCAGTTTATTTCATAGCAAATGATATGATGCATACTAAACATCTTCCCTTACCCTCTGTTTAAATGTATGCTTTCATTCTTATCAGCCTTAGATGGCTTTTCTTTAACAACCTTAAGTTTTTCCCATCGAACTCCAGCATCTGCCTAAACTTCCACTTTCCCCAGTTCCAGGTTCCCAGGTTCCCAAGTCTCCTTAAGATGGAGCCTCTCTCCAGAGGCCCATATCTCTGTTTTCAGTCTGAAACTGAACCCTTGTTCTCCCCACACCACAGCTTTATCTTCATCCAACACCTTTAGTATCACAAACTCAAAACTTGGGCCAATGAAATAACCAAATCAAATATTTTCCAACAAATCACGTCCTTCTGTTCTTCCTCCTGGTCCTCTCCTTGTCCTGCTTACATGGTGCCTAGACAATGTTCAGGAGGCTCCTCCCCTTTGCCTGCTTGCCTAGTGTGTCTTTATTGCTGTGTCCACCCTTCAAGTAAGTTACGGTCTCAAAACGCAGAGCTCACCACTTCCTTGCTTACAACCAGCCATGGCACCTCATTTCACATGGAATAAACCCAAATTCCCTAGCTTGGTATTGAAGGTCATCGACCAGGAGACTGCCCTCTAATTTCCCAAATTTAACCTCCCAACCATGCTCTTACCCCTGTACCTTGGGCTTTTTGTCATACCTCTCCAACATTAACCCCAACCTAAAAATACTATCTTTGCAAAAAAAAAAAAAAAAAAAAACCAAAAAAACAAAATAAAACCAACCAAACAACAACAACAACAAATAAACAACTCCCTTCAACTTGAACATTCTCCTTTCCTGGGTAAATTTCAACATCGATTTCAAATGGAAAAAAAGCATGATTTTGTGATAAGACATTAGACTTTGGCTTCAGACCATCTGGGTTCAAATCCAAGGGCCCTGCTATGTGGCCAAGTCTCAGGCAAATTTCTTAGCCTTCCTGAGAGCCTCAGCTTCCTCGTGTGGATACAAAGAGGACATTGATAGTGTTTATAAGGCAGTTTTAAGAGGAGGAATAAACAAGTTACGGCACAGAAAGTACTTTCTAGAATCCTCGGTACTCATCCAGCATTCACACTAATTATTACTACCACTGGTGACATCATCATCTGCAGCATTTTCCCCTCGTTCCCCTTCTATAACTATACAATTCTGGCCATGGTTTTTCTGATATTATTTATCATAATCTGACATGTGTGACAGTTACTAATGACTGTCTTACTTCACAGGGAAGAAAATACTCCATAAATAGTTACCATCACAAAACCACATCTTACTCATCAGAAGTACAGACCAAGTGTTTTGCATGTCCCCCCTCAGGGACACTACCATTCATTCATGTTTTCCAAACCTATGTTCACTTAGGTCTACAACCTGGACTGCATGTCAGGTTCCTTACTTCCCCACTTTTGTACACTAACATTCCCTGAATCTTGCAGTCTACTACTTCCTTAATGCCTTTTTATAATTTGACTCTCTCTGGCCCAATCAGCATTGCTTTGGTGAATCACTGTTCACAAGATTGTTATAATTGTTTCTAACTAGAGATTTTTAATCCTCCCAACACTTGTGATTATCCCGAGAGCACCAACCACACTGAAATTGCCTGCTGCTCTGTCTGAACACCAAGCTTCCTGCAGATAGGGACATGTTTTGTTCAAAGTGGGCAGTTCGATGCCTGGTGTAAAGCAGGCTATCAACAAGCACACGTTGCAAAAATGAGTATGTCATTCCGCGCCATCTCCATACACTTGGGTTGAAACTCTGTCCTTACAAATGCCCCAAATGTGGATGCAGAGACCACACTAGTACAATTCTGAGATTAGATCAAGGGGTTAAGAGTTCCTCAAGGGATTCCAAAATTCCAATCCAGGAACTTCTGTGGGAGAAGACCAGAAGAAGTAGGGAAGAAGTGTTAGTTCCAGGGATAGGATGAGAGTATGAGAAACAATTAATGTGAGATTACCTCTCTGTAAGGCATGGCATCAGACTAGTCTAAAGAATATTGTGACCTAATCTTTGTTTTCGGGGATAGTAGCAGCTCATGTGCCATCCAGATCCCCCTTCAAGAAGGAAGGACTGATTCCCAGCTCTTGGGAGTGAGGTTGATCCATGAATATTCCTTTGGATGAAGAGAACCTCATCAACCAAGCTCATACCCCTTTCTTAAGCCACCCAGGCTGAAGGACTGGGTCATGCAGGGTGTAAAGGCCCAGTCCCTTCACTCACCTTGGAGCAAATCTGAAGGACACCCCAGTCTCAGTACTCCTGGAAGAGTAGTTGGCAGAGTCCACTGAGTCTCATCAAGGCTCAGCTCCTTCCTCTATTCAAATCTACCTCCTTCCCATCCCTATTACACATGCTGATTTCAAGAACGCTCCCCAGTCAGCCTCCTACTGGCAAAACTCTGTCTCCATCTTCTTCTGAGAGAACCTAACCTATAACAACTAGTAACGAAAATGGGATGGAATTTTGATAGCACACACCATGACCCAGAGGTGGCCTATGGGCCAAGTAACTGTTTTGTGTGGACCTCACAGGAGAAAAAATTTTGAACTAGCTGTCAACATTAAAAAAAAAAAAATGGTAAAAAAGGAAGCTCTGGCCACAGAAGGCCAATATTTGCACTGTGTTCCACTTATGTAGTTCTCACACTCTCTGTGTACAGCATACAGCCCCTTCCGGTTTCCCTCATTCATTTCTTTACCTGCCCAGCCCTGAGGACATTTGAGTTGATGGGTCCTGACTGATTCCTGAATTCCAGTTTCCAACGTGGAGACAGGCCACTTCTTTGATGAGCCTACCACTCCCCTTAGCTAAACACCTCTCACCTGACTTTCCCACAAAATATGGGCTGGCACTGCTTTATCATCTTCTTGGTAGCTCTCCCCAAAGATGCCCTAGGTTGGTGAGTCCAGTGGTTCAAATTTGCTTGCCAAGTTTACAAAATTTAAGTAGAAGACCCCCATCACACTTTGTGATAACCGTGAGTAGCGTCTACTCTTCCAGAATATTCTAAAGAAGACTGTGAGTTTTTGGATGTAGAAAGATGTTTTCCTGACACACTCATAAACTGGAACCTCTTTTCCAGAAAGGAGGACTGGCAGTGTGTGTTCAAGCCTTATGGCTGAACACAGTCTCTTGCAGTGGTGTAAAACCAAGAGGCAGTCTGTAACCTGCTACAGGACTCATTTACTTGTGGGAAGTCCCCAGGAGCAAATCTCTGAAGAACTCAGCAATGCAGAGCAGGTCTTGGTTGTGTTGAACGTGTGCAGGTAAATGGCTTAAGTAATTGCTGTCCTTGGGCAGTTAGGCAAAATGCAAAGTTGAGATGATAAAAGGGCATGTGTTCCCACAGAGAGAAAAATTATAAAGTATTGTTAGAGAGAATAATATGTGACTGCTGACATTTCACCTTTTATTATTATAGCAATGCTTTAAGAAAGAAATGTAGTTAAGGTTGTCAGAATTTCATTTTAACCCCCTCTTTGAGGCTGTTAAAAATTCACTCATGCTGAAACTTGCCTTTCAGGTTCTCAGCCAGATATGTGCTTTGTTTTCAATCCGTTGTTCGCTAATGGAATGCAAAATGTAATTCAGGGGAAAAGGTTTTTCCACCAGTCTTTCTCCATACTGCTTCCTATCTGAATTCCCTTTTCCGTACCTGGCCCAATCTCTGCCAAAAAGTTAGTGGTAACAACAAAAACAATCCCAAAAGATACACTCGACTGAGAGAGGATTAAAGGCTTTTGGAAGCGCTTATAAAAATAGCTTCAGCAATAAGCAATACTCAACAAGTAGGAATCCGCTCAGCGGCTCACACTGAAGGCAATCACAGTCTCGCAATGTTGTAAGTGTCCCTATGGGATGTAGTAGAATCAACAGGTATTTTGGGAGCTCTTTCTTCATAGGAATGACATAGAGGTGACAATCCAGTAGGAAGGAGAAACCAGAGACATTGTCCCAAGACTAGTTGCAGAGCAAATCCACTGATTTTGCTTAGTCTGTGCTCTTGGTACCCAAAGTCCCCATGTCCCTCCCCACAAGCCATCTCCCACTGATGACTACACATTAGAGGGATGGGGAAAAGCCACAGGTTCATTGTTCAGCTACTGTATCCAGGCAGAATGCTAGGCACTTTATAATGATAAGGCACCGTGAGGCTGTCAAAAGATGTGAGACCCCTCATCCCTGCTCCCCTGCTGAAACGTGTGTATCTACCTGCACATAAATGGCTTCAGAAACTCCTGTGCTTGCTTTGCTAATCTTAAACCACAGCGGCCGTCCAGCTAGACAACTTATGCAGATCGGCCATAAGATATCGCCATATATAATAGAGTATTTACTTTTGTAGACATCCTGCCAGCGCTTTTGATAGACATGTTAGATCTTGCATGTGCCATCCTCATTACATAAGTCCCAGAACCTGGAAAAATGCTATAATTAGCCTTTTATTATCATAAGCATTTCTGTAATACTTTCTGTTTGAAAAGAGTAGACCAACTCTACTCTATAGGTCTCACAAGAAATCGGATAGGTCAATGCTTAATAGTTTTGTTTGATGGTTCTGAATCTCAGGCCCAGGGTTCAAATAAATCAAGGGTTATGCAGCCAGCTTGGGCTTACGACCAACACAGCTGTTCGGTTTGTAACCATCCTCTCAGCCCGATGCCCAGCTGCTTCCCAGTCCTTGCCCTGAATATGTATACATATGCATATATATGTATTTTATTTTTAAACTGTTGGAATTAAGAAAATTATAGCAAGAATATTGGCCCCAATTTTCCATTTTTAGCATGAAGAACGCACAACCTGGGCTTTTGCCAAGTACTGTTGGAATGATTTTGGCAGATCTGAGACAGCCTAGCAGACAATTTTCCTCAGCTGGTAGCAAAGCAAAGATGAATCTGTTTGGGGGCCATTGTGCCCAGGCTGTATCTGTGTCTGCAACGAGGAAAGGTGTGTCTCAAGCAGCATTCAGGGGTGTTGTCCTGCTGGGCAGAGGCAGCAGTGGGGCAAGGGGACAGAAGGATGGAGGAAGCTGCTAAATCCTGGGAAAGTTCTTTGGAGGGCAGTTGGGTTGCCCAGGAAAATGCTTCATGGTCAGAAAATGGAAAGGATTAGGGTTCTGGCTTCTTCATATGGAACATTGATTCATTGTCTCAGAAAATGGTGGTAAAGTATGGTCAAATGCATAAAATGATAAACATAGCTCAGCTTTGGGAAAGGTCTTGTGGACAGATGTCTGTTTCTGTTTGAAGTCAAGCTCTTTTGACTACCCTTCCTAAATAATACTATCATTTTATATTTGGGGCAATAGAAATGCTTATCATCCCACAAAATCTCTTTATAATACCTCTAATACTCGTCGTTAAATCTGGAGGGGTGATTCCTTGTTAAAATTTTTTTAAACTAGCATCTTTATGTCTCCATAATAAGTATGTGATGATTGCTCAAAATATTTTATTTTTAAACCACATTAAGTGTTATGAATAATACTGCTGCCAGTACCAAGAAAGACAACTGTCTCAATTTAGAGCATACTTATGAACTAGGTGTCCCTTTCCATTCTAATTCCAGACTTAATTTATTTCTAATCCACTTACTCCTTTTTAAGCTGATTGGGCGAACTGGTCCAATTCCTTTCAAAACCCAGACTTCTTTCTCTTGTGCTCTCATTTTCCCCAAACACATTTGTACCATCATTATCATCATCATGAATATCATTGGAGCATTCTTCTTTGTGCCAGGCATTGTCCTGAGGATTTCACAGGTGCTAACTTCCTCTTCAGAGAAGTAATAGGAATTATTATGACCTCTATTTTAGAGATGTGGATGCAGAGACTCAGAAAGGGAATTAAATAATTCCCACAAGAGACGCCATGTTGGAATTGGCAAATGCGCAGTCTGGCTTCAAAGCCATGCTCCGGGCTCCCTTGTGGTGAGGATCCTGCTTAGTATATTGTCGTATCCGGAGCACTTTTATGTATATCTTTTCATTTGATTCTAAAAACTACACATAAGGTTTTGTTTAAACTGGAAAACTCCATTTTATTACTTCCAAGTCTGGGGAAAATATTTAATATTTTATTATTATTGAATTTATTGTGAGCCTGGCTATTTTTTTTCCAGATAAAAAATTCTAGCTTGAACTGAGAATTAATTCTAGATTCAATCTAAAGTAATGCTAAGGGCTTTTATTTAAATAAAATGAAATTCAACTGTAAATCATCCTCAAATCACTGCTCATGTCTTCTTTTTCCCTGTTATAAAGCAAAGTCCTACATTTCTCAAGGGCTATGCTGAACTCAGCAAAAACAGGGAGTGTATTTAAATGTGTCTTAAGTTATAGCTGACTCCATTTCAAAAATCAAATATTTTAGTCTTTACATATTTATAGTTATATGAGTAACATTTGTACTTTTATGTTTAGATTTATTTATACCAGGCCAAATTCCAGGAAGGTTTTTCATAGATTTGGAACATATTCTGCTTAGAATTTATATTTACCTCTATTCTCCTTTCTTGATTTGGAGAATAAGTAGTTCATTTTATTTTTTTATTATCCCTACTTATATCCACACAGTATTTTAAAAGGACATATATGATAGTGGCCTAATAAAAATAAATGCTGAATTTCTTATTGAATCAGTGTGGCTTCTTTTCATGCTTACTCACTTGTAATTTCAAATTTATTGCTCTCAACTTTCGAAATATTATCATTAAGCAAATTACTGATTTTTTTTTTTGGTAGAAAACAACAGGATTTAATTCCATGGGAATGCAAATAATATAGATGCAATTGTGACTACTTACAGTAACTTCCTCTGAACTACTCACTTGTCATGCAAAGGGTCCCTCCTGTTGACAGTCACCCATATACTCCTGTTAAGCAATTAACCTCTCAGAAAAGCATCTTAGGGAAGTCAGGTCTTAGGTTCAGCTCTGTGGCCTGCTCGAATGGGTTTTAGGGGCACCTGGGAGCCATCAGTAGGTTATAATACATTCTACTTATTAACCCAAGTGAATGACATAGATCAAGAAAGTGTTTCCAGAAACAGGCAGCTACATTTCATCTTTGCATATTCTGACCAAAGAAAATAAATGCCTGCTGCTTTGAATAGCTGGGCACTTTGATGGAATGCTGATAGATTGCTGAAATCATGGACAGTAGTAATGTTTTCTTAGAGTGGCAGGAAGACCCCATGAAGTGAAATCCTACAGCCTGCCAAGGAACCAAGGCTTTAAGACCACTAGGGAAACTTGATGATATAGGAGGCAGATCTGATGTGTTCAAACATAAATCCAACCTCCATTTCTGCTAATGACCGTCTTAATTCTTTAGATTCGAGTTTTAGAAAAAAAATGTGCTTTGAAATTGAGCATTCACCCATATCTTTGTTTTAGAAAGTGAGAGGGCTAGAATAGATCGAACTACCAACTTGTGATTTTTATATTTGGTATCCCAGTTAATACAACAATGATCTTCAATAGGTATTTTTATATTTCCATAAGACAGAAGATGATGAGGCTCAAAGAAATTAAGTAGCTCACTGAAAATCACCTAGGCTGTGCAGTAAAGCCAGGATTTGACCTCAGGTATTTAAGATTTGGTGCTTCTTTCCTTGCTGCCTTCTTGAGATAAAAGGGCATTTGTCTGGGGGATTTATGGTAAGTGATAGTAACTTCCATATGGCTTCCCAAAGCATAGAGACTGTGAAAGAAAAAACTGCCAGCATGCGAATCTGTACTTTTCGAGCTAAAGAGGGAAAAGGAACTTCACTTGTTCCTAAACTTGGGCTCCTATGCCCATGGCCTGACTGATGGGCATTTTCCAACTTGCTGATGGAATTTGTTCCTGATCCTACCTGCTCACCCCCTCAGCAGCACAGAACTTTGAATACAGACCATATTTCACTCAAGGTCCTCCTGAAGCACAGCAGTTTCACAAAAGACCATTTCAAAACCTTTCCAGAAATAATTTTGGATACAAAAATGTTAGGTCTTTCTTTCTCTCAGACAGGTAAAAGCATAAAACTATGAAACATCATTAAAGAGTACCACAGCATTCAGCAAGGCACTTCCTGACTTACAGATCACACTGTTATTTAAATATGTTTTTGTGGATTCATGCAACAAAAGAAATGCGATGTCTCTGGAAGCCATTAGCAATTGCTATCACTCCTCACTTAATTCACATCCGCTCCTGGCAGCAGGGAAAAACCTCAACCTACTAAACAGAGACTGTGAATATAAGTTCTTTGGTAGTTCCAAATGTGTGCTTAGATTTTCAACCAATGTTATGTGCTTCCTGATAGACAGAAGTAAGCTGGAACTCTCCATCATTGGTAGAGGTGTCCCATCTGTTAGACCCATGGAGTTCATCATGCAGGTAAATTTCAGAAAGTAACCATCAATGAGGCAGCTATGGCAAAAACTCACTCTTGGATCTGTAATGCAAAAGAATAAAGTTGGAAAGCTTCCTCATACCACTCAGAAAAACACCTAATGTAAGAGTAAAATCTATAAAACACTTAGAAGAAAGTAGAGGAGAAAAATTTCACAACCTTGAGTTATACAAGGCTTTTTAGAAATGACACCTAATGTATAGGAAATAAAGAGAATATAAATAAATTGATTCATCAAAGTTAAAAACTTTTGTGCTTCAGTGGAGACTTCCAAGAAAGTGGAAAGACGACTCACAAAAGAATATATTTTGCAAATCGTATGTTTCAAAAAGAACTTACAAAGAACTCATAAAAATGCATAAAGAACTCTTAAAACTCTATTATGATAAGACAAATAACCCAACTGGAAATGAGCAAAGGATCTAAGTAGACATTTCTTCAAAGATGAAACACAAATGGACAATAAGCACATGAAAAGTTCAACATCTTGCTATGAACGAAATGCAAACTGAAACCATAATGAGATACCATTTTTACACTCACAAGGATGGCTATCATCAAAAAGACAGATAAAAACAAGTGTTGGCAAGGATGTGGAGAAATTGGAACCCTCACGCACTATAGATGGGAATGTAAATGGTGCAGCTGTTTTGGAAAATAGTCTGGCACTTCCTTAAAAGTTAAATGTAAAGTTAACATATGTCCCAGCAATTTCATATCTACGTGTATGCTCAAGAGAAATGAAAATATCTGTCTACACAAAAATACATACCCAAATGTTTGTAGCAGTATTATTTGCAATAGCCCAGCCCCAAAGCAGAACAACCCCCAAATCTATCTAAACAAAATGTGAAATTATATGATTCCATTTATGTGAAGTGTTCAGAATAGACAAATCTATAGAGATAAGAAAACAGATAAGTGGTCACGGAAGTGGTGGTGGAAGAGATTGATGATGACTGCTATAGATTTTTTTGGGGGTGATGAAAATGTCAGTTCGATTATGATGGTGGTGGTGGTGGTGGTGTAACTCTGTGAATATACTAAAAACCATTGAATTGCATAGTGTATACTTTAAATGCACCAGAAATAAATACAGTATGTGAATTTTATCTCCATACAGTGTGTGTGTGTCTCCTTGTGTGTATTTTTAAAACTTCACTAGATTTGGTTCACTATAGACTTTGGTTCTTGGTCATGGATGCCCCTTAAAATCATCTGGAAACTTCTACAGTCCCATTGCCTTTCCCACACCCTAGACAAATGACATCAGATGCTCTGTGGGTAGGACCCAGACATCAGTGTCTTCTTTGCCTAGGTGATTCCAATGTTCAGCCTCATTAAGGGGTAAAGTGTCACAGTGCTCACTTCACTCCATGGGTGTTTCTGCCTTATGTCCCATTAGATGACATCTGTGAAGTGAGCTGCCATATCAAACCCTTGACAGGAGTTCTCACTGTGATGCCAATCTGCACCTTTTGGGTCACATCATAGGAGAAGTGAACAGTTATGGGAAGGCACTGAGTGTCTTTGGAGAACACCCTGCCCCAATGGGTAGACACCCCACACTTGAACCTCCACTTTCCTCTTTTGACAGTAAACTGTATGCTCAGGTTTCTACAGCTCTTACTTTGGAATCTTTGTAGGAGAGTGTTCAAAAGGCATTCTAAAATAAAATGCATGGAACTAAAGCATTTACCTAATTATTTGAGTAGTTTTCACTTTGATTCTTTCTATCTTAAACTATACCACTATTTATTGCTTCCTATGATTTCCTTCATAATCCAAAAGCCAGAAGCCAGAGCAGCAATAGAACTCAAC
Source organism: Glaucomys volans (assembly GCA_020662805.1). Lineage (NCBI taxonomy): Eukaryota > Metazoa > Chordata > Mammalia > Rodentia > Sciuridae > Glaucomys > Glaucomys volans. Next base: position 340,902 of record JAJEJO010004053.1, on the reverse strand, counting down.
ATAGAGATGTTCACTTCAATTCAGTAAACTGACCAGTTAAATATTTTAAAATGTCAAGGTATTGTTAATGTCATTAAAAGTCAGCTATAATCAATTTTTAAGTAAGGGGAATAAAATTGTGAATCGAGGACAGAAAGAATTTGGGAAGATTATGAACACTAGGTTTTCAAAAAAAGTTAAGGATTATTTAAAAATAGACACCCCAGTGCTAGGTTTTCAAAAAAAGAGGCTGAGGATTATTTCAAAATAGACACCCCAGAGTAGTCCATTCAAGCAATTTACACTCCTTGGTGTGCTTATATAACCTGGCCATATGGCTGCTTCAAATTTCAGAAACCCAGACCCACAACATAAAAACCATCAGCCATCAACAGGTACATAGAAACATCCCTCTATCTCTTCTGCTTTTTCATCCTTTAGCACATTGCATAAGCCAAGAAAGCTCCTATATCTTGTAGTCACAGTAATTTTTATTAGCATCATTCACCATCAAGCTGGCCCCTGCATGGAAACACATTTGGCCACCTTTAACAAGTAAGTCCCTTTTCCTACAGAATTGACCTCTCCTTGTCCTGGGTGGCCCTTCTGTTTGCAAAGAGGGAGTGGAACCCATCTGGTTTGAACAAACCAGTTGCCAATGAGATCAGCCTACTACATAAAGAGATATCTCCACTGGTAGCATCAGACCAAAGATTTCTCAAAAAAGGAAAACAAAAGGGGAAGAGGCATCTCATGAACACAGAAGGGAGACCAAAAGAGTAGAGGAATGGAGGAGGAAGGAGGGGAGGGAAAGGAGAAAGGCTGGCAAATGATACTAACCAAATTAAATTGTTATATCATGTGCATGAATGAATATGTAACAATGAATCCCACTGTTATATATAGTTATAATGCACCAATTTGAAATGTCAAAGAAATCCTCTCTGGTGGTCAAGATGTATTTAATTGTAGTTTCTCCAGAAAAATCAAAACGTACAATAAAGTGATAATTCAAAGCCAAAAAGTCTCCTCTATTTTGTACTATACAGCTTATATAGCAATGGAGAGAATGATATTGAACGAAGAGACTGAAAATATGCCGTGATAAATACCAGTAATTAACTCTTTTTACTTTTAGATGGGTTGAGGTAGGGCAAGGAAGCATGAACGAAGAAAAACATAGGCAATCAAAATCTTGGATCATTAAAAAATGATCAAAAAATGGACAAATACAATTTTGTTGATGTTAATGCATTCCTCAGTCCTCCTGAAACATACATACCATGGTGGTAGAAGTGACCACTTTGAGGTTATGACTCCTTTTATCAATTGATAGATGCACTGGAAAGAAATGTGCTACCAAAGGGCACCAATTGCCTGACAGAACAAAATGAAAATGCAAAGCCCTTTGTTGAGACATTCTTAAGAACTGGAAGATGGCGACAGCAAAGCATTAAGCCAAGCACAGAGCCCTTCTGAGGTTGGGGCCCAGTGTGACTGCACAGGCCACAGTCCATGACCATGGCCCTGTCAAGAGGTAGAAAATGAGAAACAACTATGTTCAACTCACACACTCATTGCTTGTCTTCCAGCTAGTTTAGCTTTTCTTAGCAGAATGTACATATCGACAGGCTCTTCCTACTGGAAAACACCTTAGGAATGACCTTGTGTCACTTTCTCATTTAGAGAAACCAATACCAGAGAAACTAAGTGACTTGTCTAAGGCCATGAGTTGAATGACCGAGCCAGAATGAAATCTCAGGTCTTCTGACTCCTACACTATCATTTCTGCCCCATACCCACCACCCTGCTGGTCTCCAGCTTAAATCTAAACAATCAGGAAATAGTAACTACCCAAAGGAGGGGGAGGGGTGGAGTAGGAAGTTACTTCATCAGAACTTCCCTTTCAACACTTCTATTCCAAGAATAAAATGCAGCTTGAAAAATCAGTTTTCAAATTCATTTCCTGAGTCAACATTTCCAAGTCCCAGTGTAAAGACATCATATGACAGTTTTAAACCCTGAAGCAAGTCACCTTTGCTGAGAGCTCATTTGAACCCTAAGAGTTAATGATCATTGGTCAAGGTGGTTATTAGTGGAAGGTTATGAGGTAACACGTTAACAAATTAATCAGTGTTCCGCACAAGTATTTAAAATAATTCCAAGATAATCTGAACTTCAACACTGAGATAGCCAAACACATTTGTAATCTGAACCCACGGTTCTAATAAGTTACTGCCTTTTGGATGTCCTTCAGTTGAGGGACATTTTTAGAAAGACTAACACTTGAGTGAAAACAAAGAGTGGCATTTTCAATCTAAACATGAGGCCTAGACTTTGCTTTATACAAAACCAAATGCATCAATCTTCCTAACTCAGCTATGTGTGCAAATTTAGCACCTCAAATATCTTCTGCAAGGACATAGTCATTCAAGGGTACTGGACACATTAAGTGTAAATGAAACTTTAGGAGCTTGTGAAACACACTGAAGCAGAGGATGAAAGACTCCAAGGTAGACAGACAATAGGATGGTGCAATGAAAGAAACACCACACAGGCAAAGGTGGTGACAACTCTATCCAAACAAGGCTCAGTGCCATGAGCTCTAGGCCTAGAGGATCTCCAGTCTGAATCCAAGGTCCACATATATTTCATTTCTATAAACTTTAGCTAATCCCTATGCAAAATACGGTGAACACTAAAGCCAGATGGCCAGCCCAGATGCTTTCTAGATGTCTCTGTAAACTCTAAAATCTATGATTCACACACCTTTAATTTTACTACATATGACCCCCACTCTACACTCACTGCGGGGGGGGGGGGGCGGGTGGTAAAATTAGTTTCGCAAGCCCAACATTTTCCACAACCTCATGCCCTATAGGTAGCAATAAGGAAAAACAAAATATTCTCTGGCTCAGATAAACTTTGGCATAATTACAGGTCTGGTGTTTGGAAAATGAGGGCCAGATGAAAATGGTGCAAAGACATGAATAAACCCAAAGTGTCTGAGGCTACAGCACTTACATCTCATTAACCGCCAATTACTGTATTCATAATTTAACACAAAAAGGAAAAACACAAACGGGCTTTAAAAAAAAACACATCTCTTTTATCTAGACTTCAGTTTACACTTGGCCTCTAAAGGCAGGATTAATGCAATGGGTTGAGAAAGGGAGTAGTTAGATTGAGCAATAAAAACACTTTTGATAACATGCAAGGCTATAAAAATGGCTTGGCTGAAGCTATTAGCCAAAGATAAATAATACCCTGCAGGAGGAAAAGAAACAGCCTTTTCTGGATCATAAGGTCTGGTATGTTTTTAAAGATCTGGCTTTCACTGAAAATGCAACATGCCCGTTTAAAGAGACATTTTTGAAATTCATGATTTCATGACATTTTTGTATCCAAAATCTTGTCCCTTTTCTAGCAAGGCCATGTTCCAGAGTTTTGTCAAAACACAGAATGCAAAGTGGTCCTTTAGTTATTTATTTGATTGTTTCATTATTAATATTGCTGTTCTTACTAATGCTGTATGATTGTTGCTATTCTTCTTACTACTGCGACCAGAAATGCTGCTTCTATCTGGGCTGCACATCTCACCATAATTTGTCTAGCCTCCTAATGAGAACACAGTTTTAACTTTACTGTGCTTATTGCATTTCTGAATTCTAATGAATAACACTTTATTACTTGGTCCCCTTATGTGGGCTGGCTGTCTCCAGGGAGACTGATTTGTTCTACATCAGTGTGGTCCATGGAGGAGAAACTTCAATATCATTTTGGAGTTTGTTTCCAATGTAAATTCCTGGGTCCCAAGCCAGATATACAGACTCAGGAGTTCAGGGGTAGGGACTCACCAGAGTCTGATGCTCAAATATGAGAAGCTCTGCCCAATAGAAGTAGTGATCCAGGTGCTGAAGAAGAGAGGAAGGAGGGCTGGGAGAGGAAGCACAAGTGAACAGGCATTGCCTGGTCTGCTGAGGGTAGGCTGCCGAAGCTAAGGAGAAGCAAGCAAAGTCTCAAAAAGGTTAAGCCAAGAAGGAAGTAGAATCTGGGGCAGGGTTTCAGGCAAGAGAGCCCCTTCCCTCCCCACATATGATTATGGAAGCTCTTGTCCTCACTCCAGGCTACCATAAGGAGGAACACTACCAGAACCTGTCCCCAGCTATTGTCTCTTTCACCTGCTGAATGTTGAGAATGACAAGACACCTTATTTTCCATCAATGCAGACATGTCCAATGGAGCAAGCTACTATTCCTAAATTAGTGTCTCATAAGGTATGATATCCATGCATTTCAGGGTACTGTTCATCCCCACTCCCACTCAGTCAAAGTCTCTGGTGGCCACAACTAGCTCTCAAATGATTCTGATACACTGTCAAGTTTGAGAACTGCTCTTCTGCTTTTTTTGGCCTGACTGGACAGTTTGGGATGAAGTTTAAAAATACATTCTCCAAACCTCCTTTGTTCTTCCTCTTCTTATTTTATTTTTATTTTTTTGTAATAATATGCTCCTCAGCAACAAAAGTAGATATTGTAGGAAAACACACACACATATACATGTACACTGAAGAAAATAAAAATTACCTGTATTCCTATCATATGATTGCATAAAACAACATGTACTGTTTAAGTAAAATTAGGAAATAAAATGATTGCAGAGTCTATTAAAAGAAACCACAATTAATCTTATTATTTATTAATCATTTATCATTATACACCTAGAAGCTCTTCTCCAAGTTTTAAGTTTTATAAAGAATAAAATAATAAATAATTCTATTCAAAAAATTTCCCTAATGGCCAAATAACTTTAATGGTCAACTCTTTAGAATTGGAATTTCTGGGTCAAAAATTATGCCTTCTTTTGAAGTATTTGATACACACTTCTAAATGTCCCCAGAAAGAGCACACCAGCTTAGAATCTCAGCAGGTTGTAAATTGGCAAAGCCACATTGAAGGTAACTTGACAACAGAGGAAATAAAACGGACAACCTAGAGTGACCTCAAATAAGGAAATAGTCACAATAGCGAAAGTTTAGAAATGATCTAAATATACATTAATCCAGGAATGAAGAAATGAATATCACTTAGCAGTTAAAAGATATAAACTAGATCTATATATATCCACATAGATCTCTCTGAAAAACATAAAGGCATGATGTTGAATGAAAAGATCTTAGTAAAAGCAAATATAGAGAATGGAATAATTTGTATAGAATTTTTTAAAAATTCAAAAACTATTACAGTGGGTGTTCACATACATAGGGAAGTACCAAACCACCAATGAAAGTATTCTATGTCCTTCAATATAGAGGTTAATTTCTGGAAAAGGAAACTGCAGAAGAGGTGTAGGAATTTTAGCTGCATCCACAGAATTCACTTTATCAGCAAACAAACTAAAACGTTGAAAATTGTCAAATCTAGGGCACAGTTCTCAAAAATGTGGCTGAGGACCTCCATGGGGCTCCAAGGTTACTATAGGAGGTCCATGAAGTCAAAATATTTTTCATAATAGTAATAAGACATTATTTGTTCTAATTGTGCTGACATTTGCACTGCTGGTCAAATCCAGACAGGGTAAATCTGTGGCACAGATCAAGGCAGAGGTACCACATGCGAGAGTCATCATTGCATTCTTCATACCACATGTTGGCACTAAAAAAAGCAAAATATGCCAGTTTCACTTTAAAATGTCCTTGATAAAGCAGTAAAATTTATTTTAATGAAAGCTCAACTCTTAATCACTGTTTTTTTGTTTTGTTTTGTTTTTAATATTCTGCCAAAAGGGCAAGTGTGCATGTTGCACTGCTATGCAGAGTGAAGCAAGATGGCGGCCTGGAGGGAGACACTTGTGAGACTGTCAATTGTGAGCTCAGTTATCAGCTTTCTTCATTGAGGAATTTTTTTTTTTTTTTCTTGAAAAGAGCCAGTGAGAGATAAACTGTGGTTATTCAGACTAGGGTGTTTGGATGACCTTTTCTTAAAAGTGATCGAAGAGTCTGTCACTTCAATAAAACCAACTGGCTGTATTCACTGCCAGGGATAAAATTCAAGCTTTCAAATGCAAATTAGTATTTTGGAAAACTTACATGCACCCCTGTGGACTGGATAGATTCTCAATAATGAAAGACTTTTCTGAGATCAGAGGAGATGTAATAATAGAATCTCAGATTTTGTAAAATGAAATATGTCTGTTTCTGGAAGATCTGCATGACTCAGTAAACCAGTATTTCCAAGCCAGCCTGGGTAAAAGATTCATTAGAAGTATAAGATAAATAAATTTTAATGTAACAGTATGAAAAGTTCAGTGATATGGTTTCAGATTCCGTATTGCAACTACCCTTTGAGAAACTACCACTTGTTGAGTTTTGGTGTAATACCAAAGCAGAATTTTCAGTCAAAAAATCTATAAAATACTCTTCCCTTTTCTAACTACATGATTGTTTGAGGACTGCTTTCCTTCCTTTATTTACTTCACAAAATAGCATATCAGTAAGTATTGAATGCAGAATCAGATCCATTTGACTTCTATTACACTAGACATTAAAAAGATTTTCATAATTTTAAAACAATGTCCCACTTTTCAACTTTTTCTTTTTGCTTTGGAAAATTTAGATATTTTTGTAAAAACATTATTTATGGCAACATGTAAAGAATCTGTTATTGCTATTTTAAATGAAATATTTTTAATATTTCTATTTTAATTTCTAACTTGGCAAATATTAGAAACAATAATAACACTCTCTTGGGGTTCCCAATAATTTTTAAGTGTGAGACTGAAGTTGATAAATGCTAATCCAGAGAGGTAGATAGCAGATCCTTTTTTATTATCTCTTCACTTTTCTTTACGTGTATCACTAAAAGGAGCGTAAAAACCTGTCAGTGCCATATGAGCACACGCATAAATCGGTATCTTTACCCTACCTAAGAAATGATCATTAAAGAAAAAAACAACCTTGTGAAGCTAAGGGTCAGAAATGTTACGTAATGATTTTAATTTGCCTCTCTTTAATTATGTGACTTTGAATGATGTTGCATGTTTACTGGTGACTTGTGTGTATGTGCTATCATTTTTATTCATTTATTTACTTGTTTGTTCAACATATATTTGCTGAGCATCTAGTATATGCCATGCTTGCTTCTAGGTGTATCTGTAATACAGCAATAAGGAAATCACATGTCTACTTCTGCTAATGTGGGCCCATTTTCTCTTTGTGTAAAGTTGTAGTGGAACATGATCAATGATTATTTGTGCACACATTGTCTACCATGCTTTTGGGCTACCAGGGCAGAGTTGACTAGTTTCACCAGAGACTAGTGCTTGCAAAGTCCAAGTATTTACTATCTGTCTTTTTCAGAAAAAGTTTACTAGTCTTTGGTCTCCTGCATTCTATGGGAATGCTTATCTTTTTTCTACATATATGTAATATGACTTTATATATTAAGGAAATTGTGTCCTGCAGATGTTTTCCTATTTCATTTACAGATTTCTAATTTTATTCATGTTTTTCATTGTATAGCATTTTGCATTTTATGTAGCAACTTGATCAAATCTTCTACTCTATTTGTTTCTTTTTGGGAGCATTGAGTGTCTTAATAATTTATTGGCTATTTTTGCTTTCAATTTACTCCCACACAAATTTTAAAATTACTTTGTCATATTAATGAAAAAATATCTCAGTGTTTCTGATTTCAGTTACATTAAATTGTTGGATTACTATGGGGAGAATTTGGATTTTCAAAATATTAATTCTTCTTGTCAATGAGTACATATAAAGTGTGTTTCCCTGTCTTATCTTATCTGCTTCCAAATTACTTTATACTTTTTTGAAGTAGTTCCAGAAATTTCTTTTTATTTTTTCCTGATTATTTTCTATTTTAGGGTTGCTAATGTGATGTGTGTTTTTTCCCTTTTGCTTTCTAATTTATTTGGATGTAATAATCATGCTTTATCTTAGTAAGTAGATGATAGACCAACTCTTGAAACTTTTAATAGCTTTTTGCCCCAGTTGATTCTCTTAAATTTTTAATTTAGACAAATGTGGATTTTCTTGACTTCCCCATGTCCCACGTTGAGAAAATGTGGATTTTCTTGATTATTTCACCCAGTTTTTCCCCTATGACATCTATTTGCTAGACTTTGGAGAAAAATAATCATCAACTTACATTCATTTTCTTGTTTCTCAGTTTGAAATATAGAGAATTTTGTGATTTAGAGGATATTTAACATTGTTTTCAAATAAATATTCTTTACCATTTTAAGTAATTAGACTTCTACATATATTTTGTCAGGAGTTCTAAGCAGTGTGTAGGAAGTCACGTGCTTTGGGGCATTTATAGAGATGATAGAAAACTTCTCATGTAACCTATTAATCAGATGATTATAGTAACAGATTTATCTCAGAGTAAATCTTTTTGTATTTTTAAAGAGCCTGCTCTATTGGTCATGATTTACTTTTGTTCTTAATGTTTGCTGGATTAAATTTGCTGACATTTTACTTGGGATTTTTCACCCTATGAGTAGATTCATAGGAATCTGGTGTAATCTTTGTTAGGACTGTCCTATACTATAAAACAATTTGGAATGCCCATGTCTTTTTCCAGTCCCTGGAATTGTTCACTGCTGTTAAGATGATAAACTTACACAATTTATGTCACCAGAATGGTAAATAACATTTAGATAATAAGAATGAGATGTGGTCTAAATTTATCCCACTAAATAATGTGGAGAAAAACATCATGATTCTGTAATTAAGAATAACAATTAGGGTCAAATTTAGATTTCGTTGCAAATGGGGGTGACATTGAGGCACCCTCTGCATCTCCTAATAACAACGTGTTGGTCAAGGAACAAGATTCTCCTGCAAGCACTGAATTAATTACATTAACAATTCTCCTAGGCTTATGGGAACAGCCACTGGACTGAGACCAGCTACAGAGCTTAATCCATAATATTAACACATCCGAAGAAAGAAAAGGTCAACTCTTGGAGCATGGCCACTTTAGATAAACTGGGCTCAGAGAAAACAAACTTTGGCAGTGGGTGTCGGGCACTGCCCACAGGAAGGAAACAGGGCCCAAAGTCATAAGCATCCAGTTATGATAAATGTGTCCTCTACTGGTGGCACAGGCATTTCCCCAGGCCTCACCATGACCTCGAGAAATGTTCCTCAAGACTATGACCTTTTGCTGATTCTATGCACACCATTGACTTTCTGATTATGTATTCAGCAATCTCTGCTGATCCTAGGGAAGGTTGTGGGAGGGGCCTAGATCCACGGATTGCTCATCAGCTGGAAACAGCACCCTTCTGTTTTCATGCAAGATTCATTCTCACACATACCTCTAAGGACATCTATGCAATACAAGACCCACCAACTAAAACTGGCATCTTTCCTGATGATTTGAAATGCTATTGAGTGAGAGTGACATTTTAGAAGGATAATTTCAAATGCATCCTAATATGCATGCATGAAAGAGCTAATTTCAGTACTTTGAACATAAGAAACAAATCACAAATAATGCACCTTGCCATCCATGCAACCTATCCAGGTGGGTCTGGACCTTCTTACTGGGTAGCTGAGAACTCTTGGGTTGGATAATTTGATGCATTTTCATCCCATGAATCTATAGGTCATTTCACCTAGTTGTAGAAGGATTTCTTAGAAGAGTAATCATTTTACCGCCATTTAGTTTTCCCTAAGATTAGTTTTTGTCTATTATCCAAAGGTATCAATGGATTCAGAATCAATTCTTATCCTCATTGTTGGTGAAATTTTCTATTCATGAAATCCTTAGTCTATCCTTAGCTCTCACATTGGAATTCATGGATTTAAATATATTGAAAACATTTAACTCATAAGCCTAAGGTCCATTCTTAAAGTTATGCCTTTTAACATCACTAAAAAGTACGCCATCTTAAAAAAAACTGCAAATAAAAAGAAATCTTAAAAGGGAAAAAATTAATACAAAAATTTTTCCCATTAGATTGAACTATATGAATTTGCTGATACCATTTTTGATGTATGATAGATATATTTTGACCTATATGGGAAAAAAAGTCAAACATCAGCAATTTTACCTTAACATGACTCAAGTGTTAAAGGTTTGTCTACCTGTTCTCTTATAGGTGAACAGAAATGTATCCATCAATTTACCAATGACAAGAAAGTCACTCTGAAATAAGTTGGTCTTATTTTTCATTCAATTATTCAGACATAGCACTTCTGAGAAGGGAATGACATTTGTTTTATGATTTGCTGTCATTTGGCTTCTCTTCCTGTATCAGACAGAATGAAACAATATTGTACCATGCTGTTGTGATCACACCAAATTTTGACATATGCTTAGCATTTGGCTCTAAGTTCTACTGTGTCACCAGGTTCACACTTGGATGGATCCATGCTGGAATGCGTGTGTGAGCGCATGCGTGAGCATGTGCGTGAGCTGGTGTGCGATCGCGTTTGGACATTTGTTTCCTGCTAACAGAAAGCCAAGCATATGTTTGAGACCAAGCTTCCTTTTCTTTTTGACACATTTTCTATAATTAGATGCATTAAGAAATACAACAGCATTAAAAATTAGAAGGGGTGTGTATTTGTAAACATCAACTGTGGTTGTGGCAAAGACCTTTATATCAACTGAAGCAAGTCTGCTGGAGTCATGATCCAACCAAGACACATTTTCAATTACTTTATAGCACAGTTCAAATCATTATAGAATGAAAAAGACCTTTCCCTTGAAAAAATAAAAATGGTGAAATAACACAGGGCTTATTTGAACATTAAACTATCCTCTATAAAAATGTCAGCCCAACTGGATTATTTCCATCAATGCTGCAAGAATGGAAACAGCAAATGAGATTTTGATGGTGGCAGTTGAAAAAAAATTTTTTTTCTGGTATTTCGTTCTTGTGGTTTACAGGGTTACTAAAAACCTCAGTGTAATTATGGTTTGACACTTTGTATCATTTTTGAAAAATGTATAGTCTTCTAAAGGAAGTGGGGTAAATTGCATTCTTTAAAACATCATTGAACATGTTTTAAGAACCCAAATGTCACAGGGAGTGGAATATGATGACTCAAAACACACAAGTCTCTGGCTACAGATTTGAGGCCCAGTGTTAAGTCAAATTAGCATAGATAGACTATCTCCTGTAGGGATCCAGGTTTGAGTGACATGAACAATATTTGGGTATCATTTTTTTTTAAGCAAGTGTGATACAGAAATAAAATCATATCATTCTTGGAATAAAAAATAATACCCCTCAGTTTCCTTAGACATTCATGCATTTGGAGCTCAATCTGTCTGGCTTGTCTACTATTGTCATCTGTACATTTAGAAGACTTTTGATGAGGTGAGGTGAATAACAATTTCTAAAAAAAATTTCTCCATGGGCTACAAAAGTTGATTGCATTTTGATGGATGCATTTTGAATAGAAGGCCCTGAAATTCGATATCTGTTCATCACCAGAATGTTTCATACCAACATTATTGGTAAAATCCTATGGACTTCTGGATAAACCAGAGGAAAAATTGAGGTAGTGATGATAAAAATGATAAAAATTGATATTCAGTTTCAGAAGCTTCATACTGGGAAAATGTGGCCTGGGCTGAATGAATACAAGCAGAACTCAAAAACAAAAGAAATAGAAGCAAATGTATCTTAAGACTGGAACTGAGACCATAAACTAAATTAACCTAACTTGAAAGGTATACACGAAATTCTGCACTGGAGGGACAACATGAAAAGATCAAATTTAAGATTTATCGGAATAGATGAAGGTGTGGAGATATAAACGAAAGGAATGCACAATCTTTTCAATGACAAAATATCAGAAAACTTCCCAAATCTAAAGAATGAAATGAAATGGAAAATAAACAAGTGGCTTATAGGACCCAAAATGTACAAAATTACAGCAGACCCAAACCAAGGCACATTATAATGAGAATGACAAAAAAAAAAAAAAAAGAAAGAAAGATTCTACAGAGGCAATTTAGCAGGAAAAATGCAAATATTCTAAAGGCAGAATTGAGTACAATCTTTGGAATGAAGGACAGATGCAGAGGGCCACGCTTCCAAAGTGTTTACATGTTACCTGACACATAATATTAAGAAAAATGTTCCCAGAGGTCCTGTTAATAACTATTTGACAATACAAAAAATATTGAAAGGAAGTAAAAATCAATCTTCATTTCAATACTGACACAAGTCTTTCCATTCCTATGAAGAAAATTTCTTCACTGGGCCATTATTTTACAGAGTGGCTGGCAAATTTGTGCTCATAATGACTCATCCCTCTAAGCCAATTATTAGAAAATAATTTCATGAATTTATAAAAGGCAGTTAATTCAAATATATGGTTAATATCACAAATTCCTCAAAAAAGAAGTTACTTAAATATTGTTTAAAATTACAGCTGTCTATTCACTAATTTTTAAAAAATGAAGATGAAAAATATCTGTGCCTCAATAATATTTAGGGGCTTTATAGGCACTTCTGATTGAGGGTGTTTCTTAATTTTGTGTTTCTGTAGTCAATTGGTGTATTAAGAAAATGCAGATGGCCCATCCCCATCAAAGAGATTTGACCTTTGCATGTCCAGGCTAAATGGTCCTGGGAGTGCTGAGTGAGCAACATTCTCTGTTCTCATCTTTCTTTTGGCCATTGGCTGAGCGTGGTGGCCAGGGTTAGCTGTTCATCTGCTGCTGTGAAGCTAATTGAAATTGCAACATTGGCCTCATTATCATCTTGTAAAACCGTCTGAGCTAACTGGCTCAGACAGCCATGGTTATATGCTAAAACCAAAGGCAAGATGATTCATAGAAATATGGATAGAGAATTTGGGCTATTTTCTCAGTATCAAAAAAAGTAAGATTAAAACTCAGAACATAATTAATTTACATGTACCAATATGGTCATCAAATTAACAACTTTTCAAATTTACTGTCAACATAGGTTACATAGGGACTGGAGAACCAAAAGAGATCGCTGAGATGTTTTACTTCAAGCAATTTGTTCTTACTATGGTTAGGGTTAAACTATGTGGCCAAGTAGAATGTGCCCTGGGGTTAATTTTTTTCAAGCCCACAGTGGACCATTGTGCAATCAATTGAATTGTTCTAGGTTTAGCCTGATGGTATTACTAAGATAATGAATAATAATACCACCAATAATAATACTAGATGAATTTAGGTTAAAAAAATTATTATGATGTGTACTATCTTACTGCTTTGATTTAAATGAGTAATTCTCAGACAATATTGTTCCCCAGGGGACATCTGCACTATATGGAAATATTTTTTGACTGTCACAACTTGGGGTGGGGGATGGGTGAGGGGATATGCTTCTGGAAACTGGTAGGGGACACTGAATATATAGGGCAAAACAAAGAATTATTTAATCCTCTAAACAACCTAATTTGAATGCAGGGATCTGATCACTTGAGCAACATCAGCTCATTTATGTGTCAGCATGCTGAAGAGTATTTAACAAATAGTTTAAAGTTTCCAGGACATTTCTAAATATAATATAAAAAAAATTGGTGCTAATTTATAACAATAAAAGCAGATGGGAATTATTGGGGGGATCATCTATATGTTTTCTAGTTTGCTTTTATAACAAGGAATGACAGCATTGTAACTGGGCAAAAGGCTTCTCTGAGAGATGAATGAAAACTTCATAACCTAATTTGCCTACAAATTAGAACATATCTTAAAATTTCAATAATTCCAAATTTTCATATTGACAAAAAATAGATGAACAGAATATAGTTACATGTCCTCCAAAGAGTTTTAGGAGAACCTTGTAAAGAAGCCATCACCATGGTAAATCAGTATTCAATAGAAGCATTATTAAATAGAAATGATTTTGAGATAAATGCTTTGAGAGTTCAGAAAAACTCAGTTATGACCTCAATTTTTCTTCATATATCAAAATAAAATACAGATGTATTTAAAAGTTACTGGGAAAGCTAGAAGAGAATTAGATGAATCTGGTGTCTGGATGTGGGATTATGATTTTTTTCAAATTCGCCTACAGTGGAAGGAGAAGAAATGCAAAGGAAACCTCAATAAAACACTTCTGCAAATGAATCTTACACTTCTCTTTGACAAAACCCCCAAATTATCAAAATTCAAAAGCATACCACAGACTTGGAGCAACATTCATGACACAAATTTGAAAGTTTCACTATTTTTAGAGTTCATGTAAGATTATTAAAAAATAAAAAACATTATCCAATAGAGAACTTCTCAGAAGACACAGAAAACATTTTAAAGGAAAAATATTATGATTAAAACATACATGAAAATATCTCATTTCATTGGTGCTCCAGAAAGTACCAATTAAGGCGAGGGTGTTACTCAGGGGTAGAGTGCTTGCCAAGCATGTGCAAGGCCCTAGGTTCCATCCCCTGCACCACAAAATAAAACACATCATTTAATTTTAAAATGGAAGGAGCAGTTAAAGAGGTTTTCTTGTATTACTAGTAGATTGTATGTTGGTATAACCCTTGGGTCCATTGAACTCACTTCCAAAAGTGAAGTGGGCAAAATATCTCAAAATATGAATAAAACAACTTTGCACACAAAAATTTTGCTGCATTTTTTTTTAAAATAGAGAATTTCTTCTGAATCACTTCAGTGTGCAACAATAGTTGAAGGGCTATGGGCTGGGAATGGAGCTCAGTGGTAAGCACTTGCCTCCTCAGTATTGCCAAAAACAAAACAACAGTTGAAGTGATAATTGTGGTGCATCTGCTATGTAGCAAACGTTGTGACAGTGTGAAAACATATTTATAAAGGCTTCTAATAAAAGGAGAACATTCTTGTGTTATGTATAACAAGAGGCTGAAAAGTTGCTTTTGAGTGTTGTGGGTCGAATGGTGGCCCCGGAAAGCAATGTCCACATTCTAATTCTCTTCTAAGAATTCTATACAGTAAAGTCTTTGGGGATTAAAAAAAAAGAGAGAAGATGCTTAAGTACTGGCAGCAGCATTTGCCATATACATTTAGTAAAGAAATCCAAGTGCCCATCAATAGCAGTATTAATATTCAAAATTGAATTAAAAACATTCAGCTGCTTATGGCATAGAACAAGAAAGGTGAAAATCATCCATTTGTGTAACTGCTGAGTCTGACTTCATTTTTTACAAGTTGGATCCTCAGAGTATATTTGCATTTTCAGTTGCATCTCTAATGTAAGACATGCTTTTACACTTTTTTAAGTAGAGAAACCCTGAATTCCACCCAGTAATAGCAATGGCACCACAACAGAGCTCAGGCTAGATACTGTGCAACTGAAGCACAATATGCAGCCATGAAAAAGCATCTTGGTGAAGACCAAATCTGTGTTTCCAGGAACACAGTGCTGGCTACAAATCCCTGATCTTAATTTATCAAAGTCAATAATCACCCCCATGGTGAAGTACAAAGAACTGACTGTCAAAAGTTAAGAAGCCCAAAGTTTGTGCTGAGAACTTATTTATGTGTTCTTTTTTTTTTCTCTGCCTTTCCAGGCATGATAAATAAATAGCACTTATCTACATCTTAAAATCCCAGTAACACAATCAAGTAAAAGTACACTTGAACAATTGAATGATAATTCAGACCATGAAAAGGTTGAATAAATAAAACCTCCTAGGCCAGGCAGCCAAAGCCAGATTGCAAGATTAAAATTAAAAAAAAAAGAATATATAAACAAAATCTTTGCCACTTGAGGATATGCTTCAATGTTCCCAGAAAATTCAGTTTTGAATTTTTCCTTTCTCTGTATCTAAACCTGGAGGTTTAAGACTCTCTATTAGTTATTATTTAAAGTAGTAAAATATGAAGCAGCTCTTCAGCTATGTTGTGAGTATAGATGCACTGTATTAGGGGAAAAATAAATATAAAAGATTTCCATGAGTCTGTTGCTAATTTCCATAAGCAAGATTAATTGAAATTAGGATTCAATTTTGAATATTAAGACTGCTATAGATGTCTATTAGTTATAAACATTGCTAGCCAATAAACATGTCTAAAGTGAAATGACATTTGCTGAAACCCATCCCTTAAAGGCCCAAATAAACATGTTCAAGAACACAGTGTTTCCCATGTCATTGATGGGAGGCAAGTCTCCATGGATCTTTCAACTATTCTAAACACTAAGCAGAAGCACTGATTGCCTATGCTGCAGACTAATTTTCCAAGGATGCTTTTACAGTGAGCAGATTGAGTACAGAGCTAATCTTTAAATTCCATCAAAGGCAAGGCATGCTCAGAGCCCATTAGAAAATATTTGGGTCCCATAAACTCAGGATCCCTTCTTATAACACAATTTGTATATGAGCAAATGTCACCTGAAACTCTTTGTATTACTCTGTGGAAACTAGAACTTGGAATAGACATTGAGAGATGCTGATGTTCTAGCTACTGCTCTGGTGGTGAGTAATAAACTCTCCTTCATGCCTGACCCAGGAATATCATGTTTTCTCTCTTCATTCATGAAATAGTGGCAGGTTAATTTATTAGCTTGAGAGTAAAATTATCAGACTTTTCATGGTTCTTTTCAGATAAGAGTCATATAAGATACAAGATTCCCCTTTGAGCTTGAAGGATTAACTCTGGCTAATTTAGTGCTTTCTAATCAAGTTAACTATTTCTACCTAGTTTTGGGTATATATTTGTTTTTCTCTCAAAGGAAAAGACCTAGTTCCCCAAACCATAAAAACTATTTTGTTACTGATCCTATTACTATAACAATTTTTAAGGCATTAAATGACACTTATAATTGTGAGAAAAAAAATCAGTCCAAGAAATTCAGTCTACAAGGTATTAAAAAGTCACATTCTCACAGAACCATAAAATAAAGATTTGTTTCAAATTAAGGGAGGCCGGAAGCCCAGAACAATGGGAATAGAATTATAAAATTTGAATCTTTTTTGAGTATCCTGTGCCTTGTTGCTGTGGAAGTAGTGAATGGGTAAGAACAGTTTTAAATATGATTCTTACTTAGTTAACAACAAGTGAGTGAACTCCATGAGATTAAATGACTTTAGGTTCTGAACCAATGGTGTGGGGTCACGTCCCAACAAGTATGACTACATATCCCTAGTGTTCATGGAATGGAGTATCTGAAATTCAAACTGTTTCAGAAGAGTTGTTTCTTAATGTGATAGTGTTGGATATTTAAGAGTGAGACTGCAAAATTCCAGGTGAATTTCCTTCAGGCATATAAAAAAGTACCTTTCTGACATTGTCTTATATAAACAGTTTTTGTTTATTTTCCCTCATGTGGGCACTTTGATATGGAGTCGAGACTAGACAAGGAGGAGATGCTGCAAAGGAGACAGAGATTTAAGTTTAGAAGATGAGATACCTGAACTCAGAGAGGCCAAGGTCCACTGCTAGGAAGGGGCATAAAGTAGAACAAAGTATTGCAGACACCTTCCCTGGTATCGTGTGTGTCTGGATTGCTGAGATGAAGATGTCATCAAGGATTCCAGTGCCTCTGGATTTCACTGGGAGCTGGCTTTTAGGAACTATACTTATAGGATGAAGTGCTAATGAATGGTTTGAAGGATTCAAAGGGGGAATAAGAACTCTAGTGTGTTAGCCTCCCCTGCAGCCTGTGTAATGTATACCATGCTCTGTTTTAAAACTCACCCAGTGGTTTGAGTGCCTCTTTGGATTCATGCAGGATTTTCCCTTGACAACAGTTCACTCCTTTTCTCTAGTTCTATATTTATCAAGCCACCCCGCAACCTTGTCTAACCTCTGAGTGAACTATCCAGGCTGGAAAGGATAAAATGGAGTTTCTCAAATTCTGATACTTAGACCACTTCAATCAAAATCACCTAGGACTGTTAAAAAAATGCAGATTTCCAGATCCTTCTCTGGACCTATTGAATCAATCTCTAGGTGAGCCCACAAATCTGCATTTCAGAAAACATCCTGGTTGAACTGGATAATGGGCCACATTTTTGAGACTTAGGTGGCTAAGTAAAGTTTATTTCTATATTTGTGTCTGAACAGGTAGACATAACTTTCCTTTGTAATTTAATAGTTTTGAATATGGAATCAATCTGACCAATAATTCTTTTAAAATAAACAGGTATTTCTTTTTTTTTTTTGTCAGAAAGAAAAAGTAGTTTCAAAATTCAAAGGGCACTTCTTAAGTTCATTTTCATTTACCTTTTACTGATTTAATATGAAGCAGATACATACACACAAATATCTGATTTGTGCAATTAGCTGCCACCCCAAAACTGGCCTGGCCTATTAATAAAGCACATTTGCTACAATCACATAAGAGTGAATTTGTTGAATAATACTGATGTGTGTTTATGTGAGTAGGCTTGAGAGAATACACCAATGATGTAAAATAAATAAGAAAAGAGAGTATCAATGCCACAGTGCACTGTTTCTTTCTGGCCTCCGATTCTGGATCTCCTGGAAACAATACTTAAGTCTTTGACTTCTTGTCAAAATATCATTGACTGTAGGGAGCAAAGGTTTTTCCATGACTGTGTTGGGTCGGGTAGGGTTTGTAAGGTATGTCACTGAAATCTAGTCATTCTCCACTCTAAAACAATGCTATTCTCCTCTCTACTCTGTGAGCCTGCTATAATTAAACTAAAGTTTAATTACATCCTGAAGTCCTGGATGGCAAACTCATAAGGACCAAACTGCCCATTGTTCACCTTGGGGGATGAAAAGCAGGGGAGAAGATTCGCCTGCTTCTTCTCGCCATGCTACCTGTTTGTCATCTACCCAAGTGAAAACACTTTTTCCCTTTGCTGACATGGCTCCCCCACATGGAGTGTGACTGGAAAACTCTTACACCTCCTTCAGAGCCAAACTCAAATATCTTCTCTTCAGGACCTCCTTCCCCCCATTTCTGGAGACACAGTTGACTCTTTCCACATGTGTCTTTGGCCTGTGACTCACTTTCCAAGCCTGGCCCTTGGTCTTTGGGCTGACACAAGAAACAAGCTTAAGCACAAAATATTTCTTTAATTCAATTAACTAGGGTAAACTTTAGGATCATCTGAGATTAGGAGTACAAAAACATAATGGTTCTTTCTCAGGATGGATTCCTGGACCCAAAGTCTGGAGGCTGTTGAACCCTCTTGTGCTGATAAGACTCTCCCCACATATGAGCAATGGAGCCTCTGGAAACTTGCCACATGCCTTCACTGAAAAATAATTCCATGTTAGAATAATAATATTGATCAGCTATCCTTGAAAAGAGAAAGTCATTGTAGCATTGGTTTTTCCCCAATAAATGCTGTTAATTGAGTGCTTACTGCATGCCAGCATTTTGCATTTGTTTTCTACTCGTGCCACTAATTGAGTCAGTTCCATCCTTTATTATCCAGTTTCACAAATAGGGAAATGGGGTTCTAGAATAATTAAACTGTTAATCTGTGATCAGAGACCTGATTAAGTGGCTGTGTCACTTCAAACGTAGGTTGCCTGGCCCAAAGCTCATGTGCTTTCAACAGTACTGTTTTGCTCTCACGGGATGTTTGAGTTGAGAAGGCCTCTTCTATGGCCTTCTAAACATTTGTCCACTTCCTTTTTTATTTTTTATTTTCTTTTAGATATAATTGACAGTAGAGTGTATTTTGACATATCACACATACATGGAGTGTAACTTGCCATTCTTGTGGTTGTACATGATGTGGAGTTACTGGTCGTGGATTCACAGATGAACATAGGTAAGTTATGTCTGATTCATTCTACTGTCTTTCCCATTCCCATTCCCCTCCCTTCCCTTCATTCCCCTTTGCCTAATCCAGTGAACTTCACATTTATCCAATTCTTCCCCTTCCCTTCCCTGCTCCTATCAACTTAGTGCTGTTTAGTTATCTCCTAGAAGTTGGGCATTGCTTCAAATGGATTCTACCCTTCAGCTGTGGTTATAGTCTTCTACAGCCCTGTTCCCTCTTATGGTTTGCACATTAATGTGTGCACACACGCCCACTTACAATCAAGAGTGTAGGGATGAAAAAACACCATATTTCTGTGATCTTGCCTAATGTTACCTGGATGAGTAAGCTACGACTATGACACTTTCTAAAAAAAACCTTTTTTATTAGCCCATAAGTTTTATTTATCTAGATCCCTCCCCCATACTCAATTATTTTATGACCTTCTACTGGATTCCAGCACCATTTCAAAGTTATGCTCATTCTTAGTTTGAGATTATAATATGCTAAATGAAAATATTACTAATTTAAAAATATAATCTCTCCTAATCTTATAAAGCAGAGGTTCTCCCACTTCAATATACACGTGTGTACATACCCTAATTACTGACCTCATGTGTGAAAGTGAACATTCCTGTGTCTAACCCTTCAGAGAGTTTTAAAATAAGTCTCAGATGAACTCCAGGAATTTGTACTTTAAACATGCTTGCTAGGTGATTCTAATGCAGACGTTCTATGACCCACACTCTGAAATATCAACAGAAATTCCACATTTTAGGGCACAGGAGGATGCCCTCAATTCTCTAGAGACTTCATAGTCAACCTCTGGGATTATATTTTTCTCACTGGCCCAACAAATTCAACATTGATAGCAATGGCTAGTTAGTCATCAAACAAATATGTCTTGAAAGTCTACCTTGAGTTAGGGCTGGCAATTATCTCATAGGTCGGATATAAGCCAAATCTATCACCACCCCCTTACATGCAAGTGCCCACAACAGACATCTTTAATCTAATGTGGCATGCTCCTTGGCTGACCCTGAACCCATGACTGTGAAAACACTCCTAATTGATCTGAGAGCAATAGCTAGGACATGACCCAGGGGTCCTTGCCCAGGTGGCTGTGAAACAGAAAGCAAAAGGTTTAAATAATGATCGAGAAAAACTGGGACTATCAGGTGAATTTAGAGGTGCCTCCCTGCCTCCCTTCCTCCCTTCCTCCCTTCCTCTCCAGCAAGTATCCCATACCACCTCTTCCAGCTTGGTGGCAGGCTTGCCTCTATCCCAGACCAGCCACCCTGGCTACTGGAGGCAGAGAACTAATGATCCACAGACAGGTGAAGAAACCAGTCCACCAACAACCTTCAGGGTACTAAGATAGAGAAGCCCTCTTCTCCACTCTTCCTCTCCTCCTTCTTGCCTAAAAACCTCTTTCTAAACTAAAAGCCAATTCAGGCATCTGCCCTGGGCATTAAAAAACAATCAAACAACTCTACTTGACTTTCAGTTATGATGAAATTGTTTTACTATAGCTGTTGGATTCTC
Organism: Glaucomys volans; assembly: GCA_020662805.1. Classification (NCBI taxonomy): domain Eukaryota; kingdom Metazoa; phylum Chordata; class Mammalia; order Rodentia; family Sciuridae; genus Glaucomys; species Glaucomys volans. The sequence continues at coordinate 319,685 of JAJEJO010004053.1, read as the reverse complement.
CTCTTCCAATTCCTAATTGAGACTCATTGGAATCAAATGTTTATCCAAGGTTAAAGGCAAAAGTGGAATTCAGGTGTCTGGAATCATAGTCACAGATCTAAGAACCTTGATGCAATTAGCTATAAAAATAATAGCACAGTTCTTTGTCCAGTGGTTCTTATATATAATATTTATAAAATAGTTGAACACATTTACACATTGCATGCTTTCATCTTTGAGATTTCATTAAATCAGCCTCTACCAGGAATAAGTCAGTAGATAGCAATTCTACATTGTTATAAAGTATGTACCTTTAATGAGAGATGAGTCCATTTTGGAAAAGGAGGAAAATCTCCTCAAGCAATACCCCCCAGAAGGAGTAGGTAATCATTATATTAACCAAGGAGTAGACTGGAGGGCTTAAAGGAGTAAGACATACCCAGCCTTGAAACCCAGCTCTATCTCTTCCCTTACACACCTTGCTTAGCTTCTCTGATAATGTATCTTTAAAAATACAAGTGAAGACTTTATTTCAGAGTTATTCTGGAGGTGATAATAGTTAATGGGGGTAAAAATGACAGATATACATGCCTGGTATATAATAGGTGCTCAACAAATGAAAGAAAGCTCCTTCTCCCTTTTCCCTTTACGCATCACCTTAGCATATCCCCAAATAGTGTATGAGATACAGTAGGAAATGAAAATACAAGGCCATTAGTTCCACTATAATTAATAATTTCAAGATTTGAGAGTAGTAAATTGAGTGTGGGACCCTTCTGAGCAGCTGCACAGGTCACATGCCCATGAAGCCAGGCATGGCCATGAGACTATCTCTGGCACAAACCTCTCAACTCTTCTGTAGCCTTGTTTAGCTGGTACAGAAGTTCATGGGGAGCGCTGGAAGTATCAGCGTAGGCTCAGTTGTTTTTATTCAAACTCCAACTGCACACTTCCTCTCTATGAACCTTTCATAAGTTGAAAACCCCTCTAAGACTTGTTTCTTCCCCTGTAAATAGGTCTCATAATTCCACATTCCTCACAGGGTCCAGGTATAGGTTAAATGAGATCAAAGCAGGAGAAATAACTAACCTATGGTCTGGCACTGAGGACTCAAATATTAGCTGTTATTATGCCTTTCTTTCCCTTTTCTATCTCCCAAATCTTCAGGCTATATTAAAGCAACAGAGTCACATTTAAGACATTCAACAAAGTATCAGGATACAAAATCAACATATCTATCACTTTCATAGACTCCCATAATGAATGTACTGAGAAAGAAATTATGGAAAATATCCCATTCTTAATAACATGAACAAATACTTGAAAATAAATCTAACTAAGGACTTCAATAAAAACTAGAGAACACTTCAAGAGATCAAAGAAGACCTAAAAAGATGGGAAGACCTCCCATGTTCTTGGATAGCAGAGTTAATATTGTCAAAATGGCCATATTACCAAAAGTATTATATAGATTGAATGTAATACCCATCAAAATACCAAAGACATTCTTTACAGAAGCAGAAAAAAAAAAAACCAGTTCTAAAATTCATTTGGAAGAAAAAAGGACCCAGAATAGCCAAAGCAATACCAGCAAGAAGAGCAATGCAGGAAGCATCTCAATACCAACCTCAAATTATACTATAGAGCTATAGTAACAAAAACATGGTATTGGCACCAAAACAGACATGAATACCAATGGAATAGAATAGAAGGTGCAGATACAAATCCACATAGATACAATCATCTGATACTTAACAAAGGTGCAAAAAAAAAAAAACATGTTGGAAGAGAGAGAGCCTTTTAACAAATGGTTCTGTGAAAACTGATATCCAGGTATAGAAGAATGAAACTATATCCTTATCTTTAACTCTGCACCAAAGTCAACTCAAAATAGATCAAAACCTAGGCATTAGATCATAAACTTTGCAACTACATAAAAAAAAAAACATAGGCTCAACACTCTGACATATTGGCACAAGCACTGATTTCCTTAAAAAGACCCCTAAAACTCAAAAAATGAAACCATGATTCAATAAGTGGGATAGCATCCAATTAAAAAGCTTCTACGTAGCAATGGAAACAAGAAAGTGCCTACAGAATGGGAAAAAAATCTTTGCCATTTACTCCTCTGACAGGGGATTAATATCCAGAATATGTAAAGAACTCAAAAAATTTGACACTAAAAAAACAAATAACCTGATCAACAAAAAGACAATTCTCAAAGGGAGAAACACAAATGGCCAGCAAGCATATGAAAAACATGTTCAACATTTTGATGCAAATCAAAAATACATTGAGATTTCATCTCACTCCAGGTAGAATGGCAGTTATCAAGAATACAAATAATAATAAAAGCTGGCAAGGATGTGGGGGAAAAGGTAGGCTATATATTGTGGGTGGAACTGCAAATTAGTACAGCCATTGTGTAAATTAGCATAGAGAGTTCTCAGAAGACTGGGATGGAACTACCATATGACCCAGATAGCCCACTTCTTGGTATTTATCCTAAAGAACAAAAATCAGCATACTATAGTGACAATTCATAATAGTCAAGTTATAGAACCAGCCCAGATGCCAGTGAACCGATGAATGGAAAGAAAATGTGATATATATACACAATGAAACTTTACTCAGTCATAAAATAGAATAAAATTATGGAATTTGCTGGTAAACGGATGAAACCAAAGAACATCATGCCAAGTGAAATAAGCCAGACCCAGAAAGTCAAGGATTGAATGTTTTCTCTCATATGCGAAAAGTAGAGCAAAATAAGGGGAAAGATACGGGGTGATTCTGCTGGGCATGGTGATGCACGCCTGTAATTCCAGTGGCTCAGGAGGCTGAGGCAGGAGGATTGGGAGTTCAAAGTCAGTCTCAGCAAAAGTGAGGTGCTAAGCAACTCAGTGAGACTTTGTCTCCAAATAAAATACAAAATAAGGCTGGGGATGGGCCTCAGTGGTCAGGTGAATGGAATATAGGAGGAGAAAGGAGGGATGGGAAAAGGGAGGAACTGTAGAATAAAATTGACCCAATTATGCTATGTACACATATGAATAAACCAGTGTTTCACCTTTGTGCTCTAAAGCATCAATTAAAAAAAAAAAAAACTCTAAATAAGTGGAATACTAATAGAATAGAGGAAGGGGAACCTGGGGAGGGAAGAGAGGAGGGAAAGAGGAAGTAGTGGGGACTGAAGTGGAGCATATTATATTCTATGCATTTATGATTATGTAAAAAATGAACCCCACTATTATGTACACCTATAATGCGCTAATATAAGCATTAAGACAGTTTCCACAAGAAGAGCCACATGGGGCCCTTCTAAGGCACCCATACCACAGAGCGAAAAGATTGAAAAATGGCAGACTCTACATTCTCATTTAATGGACATTTCAGAACTAAACATGGTGCATTGCCCTGATGTCAACATAAGATGATGGTGACATTATTAATAAAATTAATTGTAACTAAATATCTGAAGTTACAGAGGGGATTTGTTTTCTAACACTTTTCTATACTATCCCATTTGAAGTCCCCCTCCTGCTAACATACTCTGTCTGCACAGCATGTTACCATTTTATAGATTTCAACAAAGATTCCAAAACAGTTAGTGATTTGACCCAAGACTCTCACTTACCTGATTCCTAGTCCAGTGCTGCTTCTACCCCTTTCAACAAAAACATGGTCCAAGTATCAGTGACATGTCTTCTGCCTCTTCTATTCCTGAGTATAACTGCTCTACCTTTTGAACCAACAATAACTATACAAGGAATGTCATGTGACTTTCATAAAAAGAGAAATGGGACAAGGTAAGTAAATAACTAATTTTACAGTTGAATAGTTTAGAAGAGCTTGACAAATTTTTTTAAAGCTTGAAATCCTCTCTGTAATTGTTCAAAAACCCTGTATGCTGTGGTAGTGTTATTTCCACAAAAAGTGGACATTTAGGAAACTTGGGTGTTGTCGACGGATAATCGTCCAGAATAAACTAGCCATTCATAGGAATTGTGACCATCTGCACTTGGGATGGGATATGTATCTCATCTGTGCAATATTCACAGAAGAGTCACCACTTTCCAGTCCTGTTCTAGACGCAAAGTGGAGAAAGCTGAGCCAGCCTTGCACTGCCTGCCTCTGAATTTTACATGAGAGAATTACACTTCATTTTACTTCTCTTTATTTGGGGGTGTCTGATACACTCAGCTGGAGCTGAACCTGATATAGCCACTCTCCCCCATATTTTCCCCAGATGATAACTTCAATATCTGACTTCTTTATAATAAGGTGGAAGCTGGAGGGATGTACTTCATTTCATACTCCATACCACCCCCTGAACCTTCAGCTGCTGCTAAAGATTTCTTGTCTCTCTGGCCTCCACTAAATGTGCTTTCTGGGACATGATTGTATTGGCAGGTCATATTTTGAGAACTTTGGGCCTTGAGGTAGCTTAACTTCTAGAATCTAACAGTGAAGGGTGACTGAGAAGGTGGTCTCCAAAGAGGCCCACCATCCATTTTTTCTTCCTTTCATGCACACGTGTTTCCTCTGTGAAGAGGTGGGGTCCATTTCTTCTCCCTCTTAAATCTAGCCTTGTAAACTAGCTTTGACCAATGAAAGGTGGGGGAAGTTGTACTGTGGGTCCTGGGACTCCTTAGCCCAAGGCCTGAGGGGACTGGAAGCTGCTGCTTCTTCTTTCTTCAAGGCCACCTTCCAGGTAGTAAGTCTGACTACCTGAAATCCACCATCTTGCGAGGAAGCCCCACGAGAAGAACCAGGTCATCAGATAATTGAGAAATTCCTACTTGGGGTTTCCATCCCAGCCTAGCCACCATTAGAGACTGAATTAATGCCAAATAGAACAAAACTGTCTTGCCATCCCTACTTGTAGTCCTGACCCACAGAATTGACAGAAATAATAAATCATTATTATCTGGAGCCACTAAGTTTTTGGGTGGTATGTTATAGAACAGCAAAAAAATTTAAAAAATAAAAATAAAATTGGGAGAGGTGACCTTTACTGGAAAGGAGAATGCTTAGGAGGAAAGGACAGAAAGGAGTGGTGAAAACCCACTCTGCTATCAGTTTCTTCTCCTGGCTATCAGAGCCCCAGGAGTGGCATTTTCTAAGAAGTGGAATTCTCAACTATTCTTTCCATAGGCAAGTCAATTCGGCCTTCCCAATAACTAACCTGCCCAACTTGTCCAGAGGTTGGTAACTTAGTCAAAGGCACGTCAGCTGTCACTGCTGACTTACATGTCATGTTAAGTCTCAGTGTTCACTTGTGTGTCAGAACAATGCTTTGTATGTGAAGAGACATGGAATCCAGGCTAGTCCTCAGCAATTCAAGAAGGTGAGTAATAGCGCTACACAAGTGTCTGTATGTGTAGTGGAGTGTAGAGTATCTAACATAATTATGGGTAATTTTATGCTAATCAATGCTTTTTATGGCAATCCATTTATTGAATCCAGTTTCATTCTAAAAGAAAAAAAAAAAACGAATACCCAGGTATGTCTGACCGACTCCAAACCTTTACTTAGTTCCACACAAAAAGTTCTCAGTCAAAATTTCTCTGTTCTAACCCAGCAGAAGGCAAGGCAGTTAAATAAAGAAATTTTGTAAAAGGGCTTTTCAGGGACATGTTAAGCACGTCAATGAAGAAACGTTTTACTAAAACTACCTGCTTGGTTACTAAGGCTCTTCAGTTATTTATAGTTCAGTTAATTTAAAACAGAGGGATTCAACTTTTCAATTTCTGAAAGTAATTTAAAAAAAAATTCTGAAGTTAGTATTGAAATGGTGGTGTGAAAGTGTGGTGGCAGGCACTGCTCTCACCTAGACTGCCACTAGGAGCGCATGATGCCCCTCCACGCCACCTTCCCATTCCCACCTCCACAGAGGGTGGACATAATTGTCTTGGGGTGAACACCAGGCAACAGGATTCTTAGTGCTCCCTAGGTGATTTTGACATCTATCTAAGACTGAAAACATGGGTGAAAGAGAGTGGACTCTGGAATCATTCCTAGGTCCGAGGTCCTAATTTTACAATCTAGAGCAAATGGCAAAATTATCCCAAAGCTTTATCTCAGTGGAGCTCAAAATAGAGTCCTTCAAGAAGCAGCATCGGCAATACCTGGGGAATTTATCAGAAATAAGAATTCTTGGGCTCTTCCCAGACTTACTGAATCAGAAAATCTGGGTGTGGAGTTCAGCATCTGGCAATTCTGCGAGGCTGCCCTATGAGAGCTATTGAACTCAGGGGACAAGAACTGAAATGGCGACTCTGTGATCCTTTGCTGCTCCTCAGCACCTAGTTATATTTCTGTAGAACTAGAGCTTTTCTCCTTCCACTCATCAAAATATCTTGGTTTTTTTCAGGATTATAAGATTTTAGTAATGAAATTTCAAAAACTCAATTATTATTTTCCTTCTGATTCCATGATTTCCTCTTGGTTATTATTTTAAAAAAGCACAAAGAATAAAAAATAATTACAGTGCTATTTTGTAATATCATTATTAACATTTGATATATATTTGCTTTGTACAAAAAAAAGATCATATTGTGCATATTGTTTTAAAACCTTAACATGTTTTTCCACTTGGCACATCTTTTTTTTTTTTTCTTTTTTCTTTTTTTTTGGTACTGGGGATTGAACCAAGGGGTGCTTAACCACTGAGTCACATCCCCAGCCCATTTATTTATTTATATATATAATATATATGTGTGTGTATATATATATATGTGTGTGTGTGTATATATATATATGTGTGTGTGTATATATATAGTGTGTATATATATATAAATGTGTGTGTATATATATATATATATAT
>JAJEJO010004053.1:160717-312777 GCA_020662805.1 Glaucomys volans | reverse complement strand
TATATATATATATATATGTGTGTGTGTGTGTATATATATATGTGTGTGTATATATATATAGTGTGTGTATATATATATATATATAAATGTGTGTGTATATATATATATACATATGTGTATATATATATATATAGATAAATTTTTATTTTGAGACAGGGTTTCACTAAGTTGCTTAGGGTCTCACTAAGATGCTGAGGCTGGCTTTGAACTTGCAATCTTCTTGCCTCAGCCTCCTGTTACCACATCTTTTATATTATACTATTTTATGAAATGTTTGTACACATGTTCTTAAAGTTATGTTGCATTCCATCATACGAATAAGCCATAATTTATATAATGAAACCTTTAGCAGTTTAAATTTTTTGCTTTTATATATAAAATTTTCACTTGTTATTTAAAAAATCTTGGTTCACGTCTATGATGGAGATCAGTCTGTAGATAGAATATTGCTGAATCTGAGTATAGAGCCTTTCTAAATGTTACTGATGCCCACTGGCAAATATTCCTTTTTAAAAACTACACCCTTAGCAACGAATGAGAGTACCAATTCTTTGCACCATAGTAAATGGTATATAGTATCATTTTCCTTAATTTTTGTCAGTTAACACCAGGATGGGTTCATATTGTTCTTCTTCAATGAAATGAATGTGTTTTGATCCTTTGTTTTTATTTATAGCCCATTTTAATTTCTTCTTTATCCTCATTCTTTGTGCATCTAAAAAAATGAGAATATTCACCTCTTTTTCCTGTTGAATTATAAAAGCTCTTCAAATATTAATGATTATTTTTACCAATATTCAGAGGAAAGAAAATGCAATAAAAAATCAACTAGGTATCATCAGAAAAAAGTTAACTAATTTGTTGCTAATAGAAAGCAACTAACATAATTTGGTTGAATTATACTACCGAAAATCTGTAAAGAATCAGTATATTTCCCTTTCTAGAATTGTATTATGTTGAACAAAATTTAGTCCTTCTCTGATGATTGGGAGGTTCGTGGTGCCTCAGGGTGATTATTCTGAATTTTCCACTAAGTAAAGAGAATGGGATTCAGAAAGCCAGGAGTCCTGGACCTTAGGCCCCTCTTTGAACAGTTGAGACTGATGCAAGGAATTTAATCTCTCAGTGCTTTGCTTTCCTCATCTTTAAAACACAGGTAACAAAAATAACCTCTACTTCCTGCAGTTTCTCTTACAGTGTGCATGATGGTTAGGCAAACAGATTTCAGAGCCTGACTCTCCGGATTTGAATGTCCACTCTAACATTTAAAAGCTATGTGTCTTGGGGAAGTTCTGAATCTCTCTGGTCCTTAGTTTTCTTATTGGTAAATGAGGGTAATAAAAAAAAAAACTTAACTCTTAGGTTGGTTGTAAGGATTGAAAGAATGAAGACAGATAGATGACAGAGAAAGAGAGATATAAAGGGATAGAGATATAGATAACATGTAGATACGATCTCTATGCATCATCTAGCTGGCATTTAGACCAGTGCTTGGCAGGTGGTAAGCTGTATGTATTAGCACAATAATCATTATAATCAAATAAAAAGAACTTGCACATTATGTGCTCTCTTAATGACAGCCCACACAAATGTCAGTGGTGGGGCCTATAACTGCCATAGAGGCCACCAGTCTTTGCAGTTGTACAAAATTGGGCTGAGTCCTCACCAACCCCAGATGTACTCTGGAGATGCATTTCTGAATAAAGCTCTGGCATCAGCTTGCTTTTTGACAATTTGCCTCTCTCTACAGTGGAGTGCAGGAATCTGTACCAACAGTCTGGGTTTTGTTAGCTGGATATTGACTACAAGGCTCACATGTGAATGAATTACTTTGCTTCTGCCCAAGGCTAACCTTTGGTGGGCAAACCAAACAAGGGTCATACCTAAGGTGCTGTCAGGCAGGTTTATGCCAAGTTTCCTTTCACAAAGCAGAGCATTAAATTGATTTTTAAAGCCATTGTCTATAGCTGGGTTAACTCAATTCCATGTTCTCTGATTTATACTCTACCAGTGAACAGGGAAACTTTTGATCTGAACTCTTAATTGGAATCATATATGTATAGAAGATGATTAAAAGACTCTCTCAGCATTTTGGTCATTTTATCAGATACAACTCCCACTTCTGTCCCCATGATTTACACTGTGTAAAAGAAAATATACCCATATGGAATACGCTTGTGAATCGAAAACAAAGCCAGTGCCCAAAATACAAATCAAAAACACTGTCTAGAACAACAGGCCTCAACTAATGAATTAAAATGATTGCTGGTTTCTTTAAAATATTAAGCCCATCGATGCTTGCCAAAAACCCCTTGGCTAGCTAAGGGATTCAAACTGCATTGTTCAGCTGGAGTTTGAAATCCTTTCATTCATCATTGACATGTGGGAGACAAGACAAGGTTTTTGACAAAAAGGGGATGAGGCGCCAGATGGTTTCCATCTGTATCTCCATTGATTGTGGGATGAAAACCCACCTTCCCTAATCGGAAGGCTGTGTGATAGATGGAAAATGAATACCCAGTGTTTTTAAAGAAGCATAATCGCCCCTTCCCAACCACAGATGTATAAATATTAATGAACACAATCTGGTTCTAAGCAAATTTAGCATGAACTTTTAGCAACCCTCCCTTGACAACTTCCTCCCTTTTTAACTGAATTAAGCTTCTAAGTTCTGCGATTAAAAATAGCAAACCCTGCACTGAAGTTGGATCTGTGACTGGGGAAAACCTCTCCCTTCCAGCGAGGAACCAGTTAACACAGTTTGTACCATTATGTGCCTTTTATAACCAAAAAAGGGTCTGAGTTTGAATGGGTTCGAGCCAAGTGCGAACAGTGAGACAGAGTTGGTACAAGTAAGTGGGAAACTCATCGTTAACCTATTACTTGTGCCAGGCCTATTTCCAAAGGGACTTGAGGAAATTTGGAGATTGTTACACACAATACTAAAAGACAGTTGTTAAACAAATTTCTATGTCGTATTTTAACTTTCCAGTAAACTAAGAGAGAAAATTAAGACAATTTTCATACTAATATTCAAAAGAAAGACCATTACAAGCCTTCTTCGGATGTTTGACCTGGAATCATTGCTATTATAATATTTCTAAGCAAGACTTGCTTAATCTTTTTTTCTTGACTCACTCCCAGAAGTTTTCCTCAAAGATATCGGAAAGAGACTTATATTTGGAAATTTCCACTAATCTCTTTCCTTTCCTTCCTTTACTTTAAGTTCACACAAGGAAGGTTTGCATATTTGCTCCAGCTCATGTGTCTTTACTCTGTTGAGGCAATGCATTTTCCAAGAAGTATATTCCATATTTTCACCACTAATAGTTCCCTGTGGATCTAAGTGGTCAGAGTCTTAGAGCAAAAAATGTCAAATCAGGCCAAAGATAATATGAAAAATTAAATCCATATACTCGGCTTTAGTAACTCATGTGGCTGGAAGGAATTAATCTTTTTTTGACCTCTCCCTCCATTTGTAGTGTTCTCATTATGTCAATAAACAAATTGGTATTGAGCAGCTACTATGTCTCCAGGTCTGAAGTATGCCCTGAAGATCTCAGGGCAGACAGTGTTGTGCTCAGGTACATATGCTATTTCAGAGCCATCTATCAGATGCTGAGAAAAGAATGTTCTTTGTCCTATGACAGCAACATTGTGCACACAGTTCATAGGTGTCTCCACCTCAAGTGAGCAAGCCCACCTCTTAGCCCCCAGTTCTTTTTGTAAAATGCTTTCAGGGGGGTGATTTGCCAGTATTACCAGCATATTGGTGTTTCAAGTTCAGCTTCATCAGATCTTGATGAGGATGTTTAACCTTTCCTAGCCCAATTTGGTTGTCAGCAGCATGGTTAGATGTCAGGATACATCAATAAAGCTAGAGAAAAGGAGGAGCTAAAACTTTCTAAGAAAATGCTGAGCAAATCAAACTGAATCTTTGGTCATGTTCTGGGCAAGAACAGGAAGCCTAGACCCACAGCTGGAACCAGATGGTGCAATGTTAGCACATGACAAAGAGGAAGGAAAAGAATTCTTTCTCTCCATTTCTTTTGTAATTTTCATCAAGAAGAATGATCTTTAAACTGCAAAGAAAGACCTTAGGTGGGTTAATTTAAGAAATAAACTGAAAAAATGAGAAGATTGAAATTGAGCATCTAAATGAGTTTACATCTCTAGACCCAGGTGCATTAGCTCTCCAGAAGTAATTGGGGGGGGGGGGGGGAAAAAAAAAAAACAAGTAGATGCTTTTTTTGTATATGAGAAAATAAAATTTTGTCATGCTTATCAAAAGAGGGAACTGGCACCAGGGTAGGACAAATGTGGATATATAAAGCAATATCATAACCATAAAACCCATGATTCTAGAAATCACATTTAAATACATGATTTATTAATACTATTGAAAGAAAGTGATGATGGGATCAATAAGGGGTAGCAGGAGGGGGTCGGAAGGAGACATCAATAAAAATATAATAGATATGATGTGTGATATTTGACATGTGATAGAACATATACTATATGTTGAATTATATATGATATATAATGTTTATATATAAAATATGTATTCTAGTGGCATTATATGCCTACTTCAGCAAGGTGCTTGACATAGTCTTGCAAGATACCCTTGCAGTTAGTGGAAAGAATGTGACCTGAATGACAGAGAATGAATGACTAAGTAGAACAATTACTAATCAATGTCCACTGAGAACATGATATGTAGAAATACCCTATTGAAGACTCTTCTGTCAAAAGTCTTGTTGATTTGGGTGAAGATGAGAAGATAATAGAGTGGTTGTGAATAGCTAATATAATATAAGCAGGTTTCAAAATGAATCTGAAGAAAAGGGTAAAAATGAATTAGATGAAAGTTAGAGAAGAAAATATAAACTACTATATTTAAAGGAAAAATTTTAATTAGGAAGTGCAGGGTGCAAGTTTGGGAGACACCTGTAGGACTAAAGTTTAATAGAAAAAATGAGTCAATAGAGTGTTAGAGTGGCAAATATGAAAAGATTGCAGGAAGATCTCAGAGAAAGAGCAACAGAACATATTCCTTGCCCTATTCATTCCCATTATCAGTTGTCATCCTAGTGTGATGGTGACTTCATCACACATTAGCATGTGTCATAAGAAGAAGGTATGATGATCAAGTAGAAATAAATCTGTTTGTTTTGTTATTGATCCATTATGGTGTATAAGAGGATTCTTCTCAGGAATTGCCTGGCTTGGGACCTAAGTGAACTATGGGGTGGAATATCCAGGGTCCTTAATGGAAGCTAAAGAATGGAAAATGAGAGAGGGAAAGAAAGACAAGCATAGGTACTGACATAGGAATGACAAATCGTTCAATGAAATAGATTACAAAGACCTAGAGCAGTCCCACATATATGAATATTTCATTTATGAAAGGCTTGGCACTGAAGATCCAAGGGGAAATCATGGATTGTCCAAAAAGTTATGCTGCTTCAACAGGTTTTCATATGGGAAGCAGTGAAATCAGATCCCTACCTCGTACCATATAACAACAAAATCCAATCCACATGAATTGCACACTTACAGATAAACAAAATTTTAAAACATATATAAGAAAATAAAGAGTAGGAAGAAGAGGATTTCTTAAGCAAAATTTAATAATTACTAACCATAAAAGATGAGATCAGTAATTTTAACTATAATAAGATTAAGGCCTGGAAGAATGGTTCCTGCAAAGAAATGTCATGAGAAAAGCTGTTCTGCCATCAACAAAGTGGTCACCCAAGAACACATAACCAGCATTCATAAGGCCTTCCATGGAGTGGGTTTCAGAAGTAATGGGGGGAAACAAACAAACAAACAAATAATAAACAACAAGTAAATGCTTTGGGGTACTCAAAGAGACCAGGAATCTTTTATGAAGGAGATGGGAACTCCAGATGTGTGAGTCCACACAAGGCACAACAATGCTGTCTTGATCAAAGGAACAAAAAATGTCTCATACCTTACTGCTGTGAAATTGTCCAGAAAACAATGGGAATGAAGATTCTCCTCATTGGTTATCTATGTACCTGTCACCACCTTCAGAAATTTAGATCTAATCACTGATTGTCAAACACAGTAATAAAACTGCCAAAAAAAAAAAAAAGGAACACTTGTTCATTTAAAAACATCACAAGTGATGTTCATTGAAAAACATCACAAAGTGAAAAGGAAAGGCACAAACTAGAATGATTTTGTAACATTGAAAACTGATGAGGGAACAGTACTTCTCTCTCCCTCCACACACATACACCTACAACTACTATGAATCAAGAGAGAAATGGGCGAAGACATGAACAATATTTCATAAAATAGTAAGCCTCATTGGTAAAGAGAGGAAAAGATGTTCGACCTCATTAGAGCTCAAGGTAATACTTTTTCACACCATAAGATACATTTTAGATGAATAAAAAGTCAAGAGTCTGCCATTACTAAATGTTTGCAAGAATGTGGGACAATAAGAACTCCAGGGTACTGCTGAAAGGAGTATCAGCTGGCTGGACCACTTTAAAAAGTAATTTTAAATTCCATAGTAAGGAATGCATTTACCCTCTGATTCATCCATTCCACTCTAGAGAAAGTCTTATTCAACATGCACCAAAAGACAATTCATAACCAGCATTTTTTGTAATAGGAAATCACTGGAATCAAACTCTCCAAAAGTTCACACATAGAAGAAAAAATTAGCGTATTTGTACAACAGAATATTATATAGTTGTGGCAAACAGACAAATCCTAGGTTTATATATTGGATAGATAAATCTTAGAAATAAAATATGAATGGAAAAAGAAAAGTCTATATGGCATTTCATTATTATGAAGTCCAGAGATAAGCCAAAATTTAGAATCTGTGTTATTCAGGAAGCTATGCACACCCATAAAACAAAAACAAAAACAAAACAAAACACCCCTGCATACCAGATTAAACTAAAAAAAAATCCAAATAATGAGTTCAAAATTCATCTAGTAGTTATCTCCCTGAAGAAAGGCAGGAAATAGGGTCAAGGAGGGATACAATGTTCAACAGCAACATTACTGGTTGTATTCTACCTCTTAAAATGGGTATTGGCCTCAAGGGAGATTTATTTCATCATTAAGTTTCATAGCCGACATATATGCTGTAATGTGTAAATTTATTTATAAATAAAATAAATGAAGGTATAAGGGCATGTTTTACTTTCTCCATACTTCAAGGGGGTTATCAGTTAAACTACAGCTTAAAATTGAGTTCTTTCTGGAAATTCATTAAATTAATTCCACACCACTAGGACACAGTTATATAGGTGCACCTTTCAATTAAGGGAACAGAAGCTTTTGCCACATTCTGCACTATTTAAAGTACATTTCAATATCAGGTTCAATTCTCAGAACTGCATTTTGTGAGGAGTGTTTGACAAACTAGAGCTTCCCATGAAAGTTAATGTAGATGCTGGGGTGTCGAAAATCCATTTCACATGAGTAGCTAAATGAACTTGAATTTGCAATTTTCAACTGAGAAGAGCTTAGGAGAAATGAGATAGTTGACTTCAAAAATTAAAAAGAAATGCTATGAAGATTAAAAAAAATATCTTTCTTCTGCACATGGAGTGGCCACCCACTGCCAATGGATAGAAATGTATGGAGGTTGACTTAAGCTTTGAAAATTAAAATATCAGCTCACAGCAGCTAGCTGGATGACTAACTCTGGATGGTGGCCTATTATAGTCCAAGAATTTCATAGAGTTGATAAAGAATGGTATCCTTTAAAAAAATGTTTGTAACCTCCATTTTCCTTAGAATGGATTACATTTTATAATCCAGACTATAGGCTTAGTACATATTTTATCTTTAAAAAAGTATTAAATATAATACTATATTTGCCTTAAGTTCACTTATATCATTTATTTTTTTATTCCTTCTAAGTTCCAGAGATAGTAGTAAAGAATGAATGACTCCACTATTCAATAATTACCTAATTCCATGGAAGTTACTTGATCTCTCCAAACCTGTTTCTTCAGCTATAAAATGGGGAGAACAAGAGCCCCATATCTGTGACAGGCTGAATAATGTTCCCCTTTTTCAATATGCCCATATTCTCATCTCCAGAACCTAAAAATATGTCACCTTGGATATCAAAGGGACTTTGCAAATGTGTTAAGTCAAGGATTTTTTTTTGTGTGTGTGTGATGACATCTTCTAGATCATCTATCTAGGGTGGCCAGAATAGTCCCAACATTCCTTATAAGAAGGATACAGGAAGATAGGCTGCAGAGGTGGCAGAGGCAGAAGCTGGAATGCAGCTCTTATTAAAATGGAGGAAGAAGCCATCAACCAAGGAAACAACCAGACACTTGAAGCTGAAAAGGGCAAGAAAATGGGTCCTCCCCTTAGAGTTCCAGAAGCAATCAGGTGTGCAGACCCCTTGAATTCAGTCCTGTGAAACTCGTTTCTGAATTCTGACCTCTAGAACTCTAAGAGAATACATTTGTGTGGCTGAAGCCACTAAATGTGGGATCATGTGTCGTATTCAGCAAGTAAAGAGACTACTGTCATCAGGTTTAGAACAACCTCTCATGGGGCTTTGTGAAGATCAGATGAGATAAGACAATAAGAATATCATGCTAAGTGAGATAAGCTAATCCCAAAAAACCAAAGGCTGAATGTTTTCTCTGATAAGTGGATGATGATACATAATGGTGGTCAGGGGGTAAGGGAAGAATGGAGGAAGGATGGATTGTGTAGAGGGAAGTGAGAAGTTGGGGAGTGGGAGGAAAAATAATGGAACGAGCAAACATCCTTACCCCATGTACATGTATGATTACACAAACGGTGTGACTCTAATTCGTGTACAATCAGAGAAATGAAAAGTTGTACCCCATATGTGTACAATAAATAAATAAATAAATAAAAAGTTACTAACTTCTATTACTGTCTACCTAATGTGGCCAGAATGAAAGCTGAACCTCACAGTCAACCATATTATTCTGCCTACAGCTGTCTTTCCTTGTAAGCCACTTTTCACGCCTCTGTGTACATTAATGAGGCGGGATGGACTCTGCATGGGACTCAGGAGTTCACAGTCATGGATGGTGAGGGCCTGACAGCCACTCCTTCTCCAGGACTCTGTTCCTCAGCTATAATTAGAGGCTGGAACATTGCAGCCCTGAAATTCAGTAAGCGTGTGCTGACTTAGGTAGTCCAATAAATGCTTTCTCTGTCCACCTCCTGAATGTCTCCGAAGGCTAAACCTGTAGCTAGTGTCAGAATTCTCGAGTGCCAACAGCTCCCAGGTTATCTTCCCTTAGGGTGCTGGTTAATCAGGCAGGCTTAATTCCATGATTAAAACCAAAAAGGAAGATGAAAAGAGGATTAGTGGCTCTTTGCTTAAATTTATGCTTTAAAAAAAAGGTATTCAATGTTTTACAAATTATGTTCTTAGCAAAAAATCCTAGCTTTAAGGGTCCATATGGATTCCTCTGGTACCTTCTGTCTTTAATTCACGGCGGGCGCTTTCAGGAACAGGGCTGGCTGGCCCTTCTCACCAAGCATTCTGCCAAGCTCTTATCCTCCAACGTGGCAGGACGTTTGACACACTTTCCCTATTGCTAAAGGTGTAGATAACAGGATGTGGGGATCAAACATGACCAAAATAGAACCGACACCAAAGGGCCATTGAACACCAGCCTCTTTTCATGTCCCCACTTTCTCCAACTCACCAAGGAAAGAAAGTCTGTGAAAAAGCTTTGCCATTTGTAAATTATTCTGTAAATGCAAACATTTCTATTTATTTTAGCTCAGCACAGGATGGGGTTGTGATAGAGACTCTAATAACAATCAATAGACACGGCATGCAAGGGGACTGTCACATCAACAGGAGGGAATCTACACAAGGGGATCTTGAAAGAAGAACACATCTTTGCCAGATGGAGAGGTTGAGAAGGACATTTGAGCAAGAAAGAATAACACATGCAAAGGCAGAGAGGCATCTTCTAAAATTGGAAGGAGTTGGTGGCATGTGGCAGGGAGGAGACAAACAATAGCAGTTAAGGCTCAGGTCAGTGTGTTGGGTCCATGCTTGCCTACAGAATTTCCAACATTTTATTGTGCTGTGTTCAGCAAGTGAAGAGACTACTGTCATCAGGGATATGATATATGCAGATTGACTTTTTAGAAGGCAAAATAAACTGGTAGAAATACCCAGGATGTGGCAATACTTTAGGTCTATTGCAAGGGGCTCTGGGTGTGGGGAGGGAGGGAAGGTGCTGAACTGGAGTAGCTTTCACTGAAAACAGGTGGGATGCTGGGGAGACAAGGTCTGCAGTGATCTGGAGGCTCCCACTTGGCTGATTCTGTGCATGTGGACAAGCCATTGAAAACAAGGACAGAAGAGGAGAGAACCAAGTTAGGGACCTCAGACACTAAACTGAGAACAGCAGATGGATGCATGGTGGGGAGAAAAGCCAGAACCTTGGAGAAGAGCTAAATGACACAGAAAAGGAGGCCTGAAATGCATGGGCAGAGAGACACAGAAAGACACAAAGAAGGATGATTGCAGAGAACCCAATGGAGAAAGATAGCCATGGAGGGTGCTGGCCAGTGAGAACATGGATGGCAATATAGTCCAATGGGATAAGGACAGAAATAGGGACTACAGCATCACCCCTAAGTCCCAGAGTGCTGAGCATCCCTATGTAGAGGTGAACATTCCTTCTCTCTCTAGCTCCATCATTCTCTCAAGACCTGGCGTAAACCTTGTAAGAAGTATGGGCGTGTTACTATATGGAGTCAGAGGAATGAGGCTTCCTCATATTCCCACAATGCAAAAAGTCAGAGTCCTGCTCCAGCCAGATCAGATCCCAAAGTATTAAAAAAGCAGGAGAGAAAACAATGAGTAACCTACACCCAGCAATGAAACCCAAGCACCCAGCTAGAAACACGTGCGCAGGTGCATGGGGCCTCCACCTCCTCAGCCCATCCACAGTTTAGGAGAATAGATGACTAGGCCTTGGTTCAATTCATTCTCTTTCATAGAAGAAAATAACTGTAGCTGAAGTGACTAGAGAAATCAAAGAACTATTTAAATGCTTATACACACAATAATCATTAAATGTGCCCTTAAGAGCAGTGGCAGGAAGAAATGGAGTTTGGAATAGAATAAAAATTGACACCATATACTGAGAAGGGGATTCAATGTAATCCAGGTGAGTCGGAAAACAGCAGAAATCCCATCTGAGGAAAGAGGGGAAAGAAATAATTGGAATGACAAGCAGTATGCATCTAGGGGTAGGTGCAAGGGCTGGACTTTTCCCTGTGATTAGGAATATGCAAGAGATACTTCTTTTCTAAGGATAAAAGCGGATGCTAATTCACAATAAGTAGGGGGGATAGGGAAGAACAGAGTTACTTTATGTTAGGTAGAGGGGAGTGAAGGGAGGGGAAGAGGTATGGGGGTAGGAAGGAGAGGGAAACAGACATTATTACCTCATGTACATGTATGATGCATGACTGATGTGATCCTACAATATGCATAATCAGAAAAATGAGAAACTGGGGTTGGGGATATAGCTCAGTTTGTAGAGTGCACTTACATGTGCAAGGCCTTGGGTTCAATCCCCGGCACTGTCCCCTCCTCCCCCAAAAAAAGAAAAATGAGAAATTACACTCCATGTATGTATGATATATCAAAATGTATAAAAGCATTCTACTGTCATGCACAACAAATTAGAACAAAAAAATTAAAAAGAAGTAGAGGAGGAGGAGGAGGAGGTGACAGGGGAGGAGGAAGAAAGAACACAGGCAAGGGACTGAGTCCCAGAGAGGAAAGGCCAGTGCTGTGGGGATGGAAGAACTGTTACACACCATTCTATGTTCTTTGGAGTCTTCTGGAAAGAATGACAGATGAGTTCATAGATGCAGAGCAGCCAACAAGATAAGTTCTGATCTAGGGCTTGACCAAGAAAGACAGTTGGAACTTCAAATTCAGGTTTATTAAAGAAAATATACACACACACATATAGATGTAGATGTAGGTATAAATAGACAAAAATATCTCTCATTTTTAGGTTTTTAAAAAGCACATCTATTTGAGTACACTGGGAGATTAACTAGAGTGATGAGTGGTTTTAGCCTCACCCTGGGGGTTGGCCATCAAAGACAAAGACAATTGAAGTTATCAGAAAGCAATCTGTACTTCAGTCATTCTGGCACTGCCCTTTAGTGTTTATCCTGAGGTTGCATTTCTAAACTTAGAGCATCCATTTTACCTAGACCAGGTAGACTGGAAGGTTACATATGTTGAACAACCTGGGTCCAGCTTCTTTGAACAGCTCTGAGCATTTCTCATTTACTAGAAAGGATTCTCCTTCTGTGTGTGAAGTATAATAATAATTGGAGCTCCTCAAATTATGATCAAAGAAACAGCTAATCAATGCTAAAAAATAGAAACAGAAACATCTCTAGTTCTCAAGTCTGGCTGGTATAGAAAAAATTAACTTAGAGAATAAATACCCCTAAATTTCATTACACAGGGTGGATTCAAAACAAATTATTCAGTCCCTCCAGCAATCAAAGGTGCATGGACCAGGACTTTTTCTCCATGAATGAATGAATGAAAAAAAAAACCTAATGAATCTTTGTTAACAGTTTCTGGATTTAATCAATTATCCTGCTGCCTACATGCCCCAGGCCAGAAAGGAGATACAGAGAAGAAAAATGAGCACACTCTTAGACCCAAAGAACACATTTTCCCATCAGGAAATGGGTTCACTCTTCTCTGAACTCCTGCAGAATCCTGTATCTCACTGATGGTGTGGATTGTCTTCCAACTTACATGGTTTCATTTGTGCTCACATATCAGTTCTTCTATTTTGCAAGCTCTTTACGAGCAGGACTGTACTTTAATCCCTCAGCTGACTAATATCTCAGGTTTGTCAAGAGCTGGCTTATTTCCTAAGATGCCCTCTGATGCACTGTCACATTTGGTCTACATGAGTATGTCAGGTGGGGCAGGCACCTTATAGTCCTTTCAGAAATTGCGATGAAGAAAGGTGAGATGATTCAAAGGTCACATCAATTTAGATTCCCAGACCAGGTCCTTTCCCTTACACCAAACTTCACCTCTTCCCATTCTGCATGTCCCTTATACAGGGGGTGATCAGCAGGGTCCCCTTATGAGAAGGCAGTCTGAAGAGAACAAAGGAGCAGAAACTTAAGGCAGTTAAAAAGAGACAAGACAAGGAGGTAGACATGGGTGGATCTTCATGCTTCTCCAACATGACAGGTCCCTGGAACACTGCTGCTGGATTTGGGATGACTCCCATCTTTTCATCACCATAAAAGAGTTAGAGAGCATTGCCACTGTCAAGGGGAAGAATCGACAGATCCTTTCTTTCTTTCTTTAAAGTGGTGTTATGAAGTTCATGGAGTCATTGATGTTGGAGTGGTAGAGAGGCCATCTGTCCAGTGTTGCTGGACAGGTCCTCAGACAAAACTGAAAACCTGACTCTGATGGGAGTGGCTCTCTCCACTCAGTCCCAGAATACAAGCATGGGGGAATGGTATATGCTCAGTTAGTTATTGGCACTGGGTAAGAGCATGGATGGGAAGCCAGCTCTTGGCAAGTGAACGGATAGATTATAAATCCTCAAAGAATCTCAGGGAAAACGTATGAAGGAATGCGGGCCTGATAGGAGGGCAAAGAAATGGCAAAGATGCACTGTCAGAAGTCTGGTCTGCTCCCAACACTTGCTCTGAAGTATAAGTACTTAGAGGTCATCCCACAAAGAGGCAAGGGAGCTTAGCTGTGGCACTTGAGCCTTGGCCAGTCATTGGCCATAGATTGTCCCCAGACATGGGGAGAGTAACTTTCCAGACACCTCTGGATGGAATAGAAGTCATGCCAAGAGCAATTATCCAGAGGAGAGTGCAGATGTGAGGACCTGGCCACCCACACGTCAAGCAGCTGGAGGACAGGTTCAGGTGCGGCAACCAGTGGTGGGGAATCTGGGTGCTGCTCCAGTAGCTCCTACTGTACTCAGCTTCTCACACCCAGAGGAGTGGCATTCCTCATGTGGCCTAATTCAGAGCTGGCTGTCCTGTCCTGGGGTTGGGGTCAGCAGGGAGCCCACAGTCTGCCTGGGAGCCCGCTGTACTACCTTCTATTTTATAAGACCATATCTACATTCTTTTTTTCTTTTCTTTTTTTTTGTACCAAGGACTGAACCAAGGTATGCTTAACCACTGAGCCACATCCTCAGCCCTTTTATTTCTTATTTTGTACTGAGTCTCACTAAATTGCCTGGGGCCTTGCTTAATTGCTGAGACTGGCTTTGAACTTGCAGTCCTCCTGCCTCGTCCTCCTTAGCCACTGGAATTAAGTTTCTGCATTCTTAACGTTCAATGACATCTTCTTCAAAGCCTCTACATATGTTGGTGTCTTTCAGTCCATCACTATCTCCTTGTGACAACCCTGGCAAGACTTCACAGATCTGTTTTTTCTCCACCCAAATTTCAGTGGGCTCAATAACTCTCCAAAAAACTCATTCTACCTTAACTACATGTTAGTCACTTCTCTAATAATGCGAAAAATCTATTTCCTTATAATTTCTATTCACCAAAGTCACATAAAAGAGGTCTTATCTTTAGGTACCTTTTCTTCTACAGGCTAAACAGCCACAGACTATTCTACAATATAGGACATGATTTCAAATCTGCTTACCCATCTGGTCCTCACCCAATGGAGAAATTCCAGTTTCTCCATGACCCTTTTTAAGGAGGTGGCCAGAACTACCCAACCCTCCAGGAGTGGTGTGACCCACATGGATTAAAGAGGAATATTCCCCTTGTTCTGGACACAGCAGTTCAATTAATGTAGTCTAAAATTAACTCCCTGATTCAAATAAACTACTACAGAACTCATTATGCCACCGATTTACACTGACTTGTAAACAACTAATCTACATATTTTTGCATACACTATCTATCTCATCCCATCTTTAGTTCCCAGATTGACTTCTTTTTTAACTTCAGTACAGTCAGCCCTCCGTATCCATGGATCAAAAATATTTTTTTAAAAATTGTGTCTGTACTGAGCATGTAGAGGCTTTCTGCCTTGTCATTCTTCCCTGGGCAATGCAACATAACAAATATTTGCCTAGCATTTACATTGTATTAGGTATTATAAGTCATCTAGCCCTAATTTAAAGTACACTGAAGAAAGCTTGTAGGTTATATGCAGATGCTTACAGTGCTTTATGTAAGGGATTTGAGCACATGCAGATTTTGGTATTTGCAGGAGTCTTAGAACCAATCTTCTGAGGATACTGAGGGACAAATGAATAGGCTTTTACACCTATTCAATTAAAAGTTAATGTTGATCCATCAAACTGAAATTCTCTCTTTGGGTTCTAATTCTGTTACTCAAAGTATGGGCTGTGGTTCCAGATTTCATGTCAATCATAACTTTGATACATATACCATTTATATACTCATTAAAATTATCAATGTAAAACCTTGATAAGCCTAAGAGTGGAGCCTTACAGCCTGCCATTAGAGACTGTCATCCCAGGATCCACCACCATCCTTATACTGTTTAACTCATACTTTTTCCGAGAACCAGCCCGAATTCTGTAATTAATTCCTTTCTTCGCTCGTTAATTAATTAATTCATTTCTGCTGTCATATACTAAGTTTTGAAGAACACAAAATAATTTATAATGTGTTTGCTATGACATTAATTTATTAGAACATAAAACCAGAATCTGGAACTGGTAGTAGTTTCATGAATAAAAATAATAATAAGGCAAAGGTCAAATGCAGAATATAACTTCAGAACAAAAAAGTCATTTTTGTCAAGTGGAAGAGGATGACAAGTCTGGAGGGGGCCAAAGGGATAAGAACTTGAGACCTAAATGGGGAAGAATGGAATGCAAATTGTATAAGAAAAACGGATGATCAGAAATAAGAGAATACAAGACCAAATGAGTTATCGACTGCTGCAATTCCTACAGACGTAGCAGTTTAAAACAACAAAATTCATCATCTCACAGTATCCTGGGTCAGGAGCCTGTGCTCAAATTGGATCTCACTAGGCTAACATTAAGGCATTAGCTAGGACTGCAAGCTCATCTGAGGCTTGGAGTCCCCTTCCCAGCTCACTGGTTGCTGGGAGAATTTGGTCCTTTGTAGTTGTGGGACTGAAGTCATCAGTTTCTTGTGGCTGCCAACTGGGGGGTGTCCTCAGGTCCTCAAAGCCACCTGTCATTCCCTCCACAATATGGCAATTCACTCTCTAAGACCAGTAGGGGGAAACTTCTTGATTCTGCTAAGGAGGAGCCCTATATTATGTAGTCAAAAGAAAGACTAGGCCACTATATTCCCAGGTCCTACCCACAACAAAGAGATTAAAGAGTATGTGCAGATGAGAGGGTGGGAATCTTCAGGGCCACCCCAGCAGTCCACCTGCCACCATGTCTTAATGTGGTTGAAGCATCGTGAGGAAGTGTAGAAGGAGGGGGCTCCGGAGGAGGCCTTTGTACTCTGCTACCGAATTTGAACTTTATCCTGAAAGCAATGAAAGTACATGAACAGGTGCCTCTCCCTTTGGGGAGGTACAGGAAAATGTTAAAAGTGAGATAAAAGAAAGTATTCTAGGAAGCATGGTTCTTTGAGAGGGTACCACTGAAAGAACTGAGACTATAAACGTAAAACAGAATAATTCGTATATACACTTGATTCATGTGTTTATAATTCATCATCTCACTTGCCTATGTGATAGGTGTGAGAAAGCAAAACTACTCCTTGTCCTGTTACCATTGTGATTAAAAGTGTGCCCTTCACATATCAAAAACCGAAAAAAAAAAATTAGTTTTCATCATTAGAGAACCGCCCAAAACAAAATCCTAACACTAGTCCCTCCTCACCCACCACCCCCAGCTGCCAAAGGAAGACTGAGTCCCTCTCTTCCAAGTTGCTGGCTTCCTCAAGAAAATGATTTCAAACTTGACACCTGAGTACAGACATCTGGGAGGACACACAGGTTGGAAAAGCAGCAGGGAGCTCTTGTCTTCCACGAGGACTTGTCCAGATTGACTGTGACTTTGTGAGCTCTTTTCTTTTTTTTCCTTAAACACCTGCAGTACACTTTACTTAGAGACCAGTTCCTCTAAAGGCTGAAGAACTCTCCAAGCGTTACAAATAGAAACACTTCAGCAATTGATTAGTCTGAGTTTTCCATTCACAGCTATGTCTCCACACGCCACCTCAAGAACAAGCATAATGCTTATTTCTTAAATACAACAATTACACATCTGCCAGCTACTTTGTATACACCAAGCGCTATTGTCAGAGTTTACATCCTCCCTGTCAGAGGAAGGAAACTGGCTTAGACTGTTTTCAGTTTGTTGGAGGTTATACAGTCTGGGGTGGGGTGGGAGGTGAGTCCAGGTGGGTTGGTCATAGATAGTTCAAAATCTTGGAAAGAAAATACATAGCAACTGCTGTCCTTTGGGTGACCTTTGAGGTCCTCAATAAATGAATGCTGACTGATGGTAAAGTGAAAGGTGTAGCAAAACTAAGATCTGATCACTACAAGACCACGTGACAGAAACAAGGGCACAGAACACCAGGACAGATGAGCACCACAGGTAGTGCTGAAAAGAAGTCCAATCAGCCTCAGAATTACCTGCTAAACTAAGAAAAAGTGAGGAGCGTAGATCTAAAAATCTTATAAATTATTAGAGGCTATTGGGTTCAACTCCATGTTTATTGTTTCAAAATGTTTTCAAAAGGCCAATCTTTAAATATGAGTTACCAAAATTCACAGAAGCAGAAATAGAAACACAGAATAGACCAACTGATGAGAGAAAATGATTAAACAACAAATAGAAAATAACAAACTCTTAAAAGGTCCTTAAGCATTTTCTAGTTCAAAAGTAATCCTGGCACAGAGACTTTCAGAGGAAATTTCTTCTAAATTGTCAAGGAAAATAAAATTCCCATAGCAAAGAAATAAATAAAATTCCCAAAGCAAAGAAAAAGGTAAAAACATTCCAAATTATATGAAGCTAACATCGTTTTATATTAAAAATCCATTTTAAAGACCAAATCATTATATGTATTCATGCAATAATCTGAATTTATTGGGGAGGGATGGGGAAGTATATCTCCCCCAGTGTATCTGAGGATCAAATGTTAGGCAAGTGGTCAACTAGGTATACCCACCACCCTGAAATAAATATTAAATACAGAAGTTAGTTAAGGAAGCATTTCATTATGACCACATAGGCTTGGGTTCCAAGAATGAAAAGATGATTAAACATTAGGAAATCTGTCATTGTGGTACATTATTTTAATAAATCACAGGCAAAGCTTACAGGATAATTTAAAATAATATGGTACCCTGAATCAAATCTGGTGTCTGTGCTTTATAAGCAATTCTCCTTGGATAGTCTCAATATCCTCCTAAGACATTTATTTGATTTTTTCTCTATTATAGAGTAAAAAGCTTAAATTGAAAGAGATGAATAATGTGCTCAATGTTACACAATTTTAAGAGGAGGTGTAATTTGAGCCTAGGTTGTTCTGGCAATAAATTGTACACTCCGGCTTCCATGTTATATTCTCCTCACAGAAAACAATTTATCAAAAGGCATTTTATAATGTCTCAAAACTCACTTTTTATTTTATAAAATTCTCAGCATATTAGGAATGCAATAAAATCCCTTCATATGGGGAGATAATCCCACATTATTTGGGTGGGCCCAAAATAATCCCTGGGGTCTTTAAAAGTGGAAGAGGCAGGAGAACTAAGAGGCAGAGGTGTGAAGACAGAAGCTGAGGTCAGAGAGATTCAGGGCCACCAGTCAAGGAATGTGAGCAGCCTCCAAGAGCTGGAGAAGGCAAGGGAAGCCATGCTCTGAGGTGGACTCCGGGAGGAGCACAGATTAGCCCATTTTGAACTTCTGACTTCCAGAACTTCCAGATCATAAGTGTTGCATTGTTTTTAATCTACTAAATGGGTGATTTATCCCAGTGAATGAAAACAGTCGGAGTCAATGGAATTTAGCCCATCTTTCATGTAGCCTTACTGGCCTTTTATCACCATTAAGGTTTTTTTCTTTTTTAATTTATTTCGATTCATTGTACACAAATGGAGTATAGCTGTTGTTTCTCTGGTTGTACACAAAGTAGAATCACACCATTTGTGTAATCATACATGTACAAAGGGTAATGATGTTTGTCTCATTCTGTTATTATTCTTACCCCCCTCCCCAAATCCACCCCACTTTTTTTCCCTATGCAATACATTCTTCCTCCATTCTTGCCTCCCTCCCACCCCACATTATGTACCATCGTCCACTTATCAGAGAGATCATTCGGCCTTTGATTTTGGGGGATTGGCTAATCTCACTCAGCATGACCATCTCCAACTCCATCCATTTACCTGCAAATGCCATAATTTTATTGTTCTTTATGGCTGAATAATATTCCATTGTGTATATATACCACAGTTTCCCTATCCATTCATCTATTGATGGACATCGAGGTTGGATCCACAATCTAGCTATTGTGAATTGAGCAGCTCTGAACATTGATGTGGCTGTAGTATGCTGATTTTAAGTCCTTTGGGTATAGGCCAAGGAGTCCTTAAGTATCACTGTAGTATGCTGATTTTAAGTCCTTTGGGTATAGGCCAAGGAGTGGGATAGTTGGGTCAAATGATGGATCCATTCCAAGTTTTCTAAGGAATCTCCACACTGCTTTCCAGAGTGGTCGCACTAATTTGCAACCCCACCAGCAATGTATGAGTGTACCCTTTTCCCCACATCCTCACCAACACCTGTTGCTGCCTGTATTCTTAATAAAAGACATTCTAATTGGGGTAAGATGAAATCTTAAGGTGGTTTTGATTTGCATTTCTCTTATAACTAGAGATGTTGAACATTTTTTCATATATCTGTTGATTGTTTGTAGATCTTCTTCTGTAAAGTGTCTGCCCATTTCCTTAGCCCATTTATTGATTGGGTTATTTGTATTCTTGAGGTAAAGATTTTTGAGTTCTTTATAGATTCTGGAAATGAGTGCTCTATCTGAAGTGTGTGTGGCAAAGATTTTCTCCCACTCTGAAGGCTCTCTCTTCACATTGCTGCTTGTTTCCTTTGCTGAGAAAAAGCTTTTTAGTTTGAATCTATCCCAATTATTGATTCTTGCTTTTATTTCTTGTGCTTTGGGAGTCATGTTAGGAAATCTGGTCCTAGGCCAACATGATGAAGATTTGGACCTACTTTTTCTTCTATTAGGTGCAGGATCTCTGGTCTAATTCCTAGGTCCTTGATCCATTTTTGAGTTGAGTTTTGTGCAGGGTGAGAGATATGGGTTTAGTTTCATTTTGCTGCATATGGATTTCCAGTTTTCCCAGAACCATTTGTTGAAGAGGCTGTCTTTTCTCCATTGTATGTTTTTGGCACCTTTGCCTAGTATGAGGTAACTATATCTATGTGGGTTTATCTATATCTGTGTGAAAACTACCCCTTTCACAACAGCCTCTAAAAAAAATAAAATACTTGGGAATCAATCTAACAAAAGATGTGAAAGACCTCTACACTGAGAACTACAGAACACTAAAGAAAGAAGTTAAAGAGCATCTGAGAAGATGGAAAGATCTCCCATGTTCTTGGATAGGCAGAACTAATATTGTCAAAATGGCCATACTACCAAAAGCACTATACAAATTCAATGCAATTCCAATTAAAATCCCAATGATGGACCTCATAGAAATAGAGCAAGCAATCATGAAATTCATTTGGAGAGATGAGAGACCCAGAATAGCTAAAGCAATTCTAAGCAAGAAGAGCAAAGCAGGAGGCATCACAATACCAGACTTTCAACAGTACTACAGAGCAATAGTAACAAAAACAGCATGGTATTGGCACCAAAATAGACAGGTAGATCAATGGTACAGAACAGAGGACCATTAAGGTTTTTTAATGTCTGCCAGAATTTCCTGAAGTGTGTTACAGTCAACACAAGTCCTACAAGGTATTCTGCAATGTTAAAGAGTTCTCTAGTTAGACAGATTAGTGTATCTGCCTCTTGGAAATGCACGATGTGCTTTAGTATGTGAAAAATCAAGTCATTTTTACAATTTAGAAGGTTTTATCCAGAACTTTCCACATGTAGTTGGCCACTGAAGTTTTTAAACATCTATGTTAATCAGTATGGTCAACAGTAATATATATTCACGGCTTGGCATGCCTACTATGTATTCGGTTTCTGGACTGGGTTCTAATGACACAAGGTGAATCCATTCTTTATGGTACATGTTTTTTGAATAAGTTTAAGCAAATTTTAATAGACTCTATAAATCTCTATGGTGCTTGAAACATTCCATCTCTTTAGTTACCCTCTCAGATGTTTCATTTTATCTTATTTGAAAAGGAAGTGATGTTGCTAGAAAGAATGTACGTCTCCTTGTATATTAAATCCTGAGAGCTCATATTCCATAGCATCTATAGTATTACAGTTGATAGGACATGTGGCTTTCCATAAAAAATAAAAGATGATTGAGGAAGGAAGATAGGAGATTTTCGTTACCCGATGTGACAAACAGATAAATGTCATTGGCTGAGAGATGAAGTTGATTATCCCAGGCTGTTTTACTGAAGAGTCCCTAGATTATATCCAAAAGAGCTTCCTGAATAGCACCAACTTTTAAAGTCACAAAGGGACACTACATATACACCAGGAGTGTGACCCACAGTGACCCATCATACCCACTGGAGCTCCCTCTTTCATTGCCATGTCCCTAAGGCCTCCCCTCTGCCACCCCCTGGGCCTTCTGATCTTAAAGTTTGTGGTCTTGATGGGCACTATTAATTTAACCTAGAAGATGGTGCAGTGGTACAGTGGGGCCTTTTGGATCTTTATTGCATAAAGTAATAATATCCTGGAGGATTAATCCTTATTTTTTTTTATTTTAAGGGAATAAGTAACAGTTGTACATACACTACATTCTAGCTCAGTTAAAATAATGAATACCATTATATCTTTTGAAACTTCCCAATCTCCCATAATCCAGGGGACATGGTGATGCAAATAATGCCTTTTTTAAAAAAAATATATGAAATTAGGTAATTTAAAAATAAAAGGTAGAGGCAAAGTTTTAGCAACACATTTTAACCATAAAATCAATAAGCACAGCCTTCTTTTTCCTATTATTTTTCAACTCAAATTAATAAAATTTCAAGGAACAACCATGCATTTATTTAAACGAATCTGAAGCATTTAATGAATGCTACCACTTGCAATGCATTACAGTGCAAAAACCGCATCAACCCTTCTTAAGGACTATTGAATATTCTATACGATCCGCTATTTTGTAAAAATTAAGATTAGTCATAAAAACATATGTCAACTCCTGAACTTGAAATAAGCTCAACAACTTCAATGGTTCAGAGTGAAAAATAGAGCATTCTCATGCCACACCCTTTCTTGCAGTAATGGAAGGGTTTGATTCCAGAAGGAAGGCCCTTTGTTTCATCTTGTGCTGTTAATATGTTAATTCTAAGTTCAACTGCCAGATGTCAGTTTTCAGTTATATAACCATTATGCCAGGGGGATACCATTACTACTGCTTCACTTCCATTTATTCTGTGTGTGATCAGTGACCCCCCTTCTTTGCAATAAATGGTGGTGTCCATACTAAGTGGAAATTTAAAGTCCTATACACCAAAAACACTAAGGCTAGGTCCTGGAGGGGAAGGGATGATAAATCACCAATAAAATCCAAGAGAGTTCTGTACTAAGGATGTACCAGAGCTTGGTGCTCTGCTGATACATGGAAAGAAGGATCCATCAATGGTGCCACAGAAGTTTCAAGGACAAAGAGGAAGTAGCTGCTATCTGTTGATGAACGTCATGCCCACAGACTTCAAGGAAATGGAGCATTTGTCATCTAGATCAAGCAGGTCCTCATTAATGCTTACTGATGACGTGGTCTTGAGGACCGCTACTCTCTTTCCTTGAGATCTGTAAGAATCGTGTAGATTGGCACACGTTCTAAGCCTGGAGATGGTAAGATTCTCTCAAGTTCTCTTGGTTTTAATGGGTGATTTATCAAAGACAGGAGTGTAACTTCACCATTGTCAAAAGGCTTGGCATATGTGAACGAATCAGCATCATCACATAAAAACACCAAGCAGGGTAAAATGCTTTTAAAACTTTTTTTTAAGCATCCATTAGAAAAACTGCTTAAGTGAGAAAGGTTAATCAGAAGGAGGCTAACCAGAAAGAAGTTGACAGTGTTGGCAATACTAATGATCACCTTGGATAATGAAATAAATAATTTTAGAGATAACCGCTACCATTTAGGAAAGCTGAAACACAAAGATAAAAAGACCTTGACCATCAAGACCTTGTTCCATCAGATAGAGAAGCAGTCTTCAAATCATAAAGTTGCCAGTAGGGTTAAAAATTAGCAATAAAAAAAAATGTGGGTCTTTATTACAGTAGACTTATAGACCGCCCATCTTGCCAGAACCACAAGCTAGAAGTTCATTTCCTGATCGAGATTCACTCCATCAGACACCTGTCATAAGGTTTCCGAACACATAAAAAATAAATCGTATGGTTTTTGAATTCACATTGTTTGACTAAATGTACATTAAAATGGGGAAGAGTTACCAAGTTCTGGGCATGAAAGGTAATACTCATACAAGGAAAGGTCCTTCCAGAGAAGACACGCAGCTGGCTTTGGAGAGGAAGACGGCAAGCCAGCAGATGACAGTCAAGGACTGCCTGCCACCAGTTAAAAATAAAGGACAGAACTGCCCACACAAAGGCAGGCCAGGGAGGTGTGAATTCAGAGAATGGCAAACAGAACGGCCAAAATAAGGTCAAGGACAAAGGAAAGACAGAAGGAAGCCAAAGCAGGAATGGCTGGTTGGAAGGGAAAGGCAGCATTCTGAATATGGTAGAGCCGAGTGATGGGAAGCCACGTGGCTCTTGAGAGGGTAACAAAGCTGTTGTTGTAAAGTTGGTCAATGAAAAACAAAGAAAGGACAAAGGGGAATCAGAGGTTCTTGAGAAACAATGAATACAAATTTGTGAATGCAAGCTACTTACAGGCATATTTCAGCACGAGCATGGTGAATGCTATACTGTAGGACGAATTCTCCTTATTCTAAATCTGTTCTCAACGGTTTTCGTGGGTTCACATATGCATGACCCATTTCTGAAATCAGGGCAGGCCACTTTCACATTAAAATACAGTATGTCACACCAATGTCACATTTACCATCCCCAGCAAGGTCTGATTGCTGATTGACAGAAATGGGTACTTTGACAGGAGATCCCCAGGACCATGTAAAGTAACCTGTGCTGGAGAACCACCAGGAGAGACAGCAGGACTGTTATTTTAGCTCAGCAGAGAAAGGAGCTAACTTGTTCTTCTTGCTTTTGAATAAAACAACATTTAGTCCAACAACTCTAATTTGCAGTGGAATTTTTTCCTTTCTCTGCTAAAAACTGAAAGCCACGCTAATGGCTTTCTGCCTAACATTTATCTACAAACTCCACCAGTGGATGTGTATGGTTTAGGCAAGGGTGTGGGGGAGGTCTTTTCAAATTAGAGAAGACAATCTAAAGAATATTAGCCTTATCTTTTAGCTAAATACTGTCCATGTTAGAATATCTTAACTCAAAGGAGGCACTGTACTGATAAGATTTTCTGCACAAATGCTAGTTTTAGTAATAACTTATAATAATGGGGGGAAAGAAGATTAAGACTGGATGAATAATAGGCTAAAAAAAGATATTAACGGGGCTTTTAAGTTCTTAGTGGGACTTACTGCTTTGATTTAAAAATAATGATCAAAGAGGTAGAAATAAGACAGTCTAACGTCTAAGCACTCCAATGAATGTCATAAAAATGAAAGAGGAAAGAAAGGAAGTGGGGAGGAAAGAGGGAGGGGGAACGGAGATGAGGAGGCAAGTTAGCTAGCAAGGCAGTGAGCTAGAAGAAACAGGGAGGGAAAAAACGAAACTAGACCCCTTTGAACAAAATATCATAAATGAAATTTTAATATTCTTCATACAATTGAAAATCTTCATTAAGAAAAAAAACTTCCATAGGTATTCTGTACAACTTTAGCGCAGGTATCATGAGATACTCATTCTTAGTCTAGAAAGACTTTGGAATTCATGTCAGGGAAATAAGGACCAAATACTCAAAAAGAAGGTATTCCTATCAAAGGGGCAGATAACAGGACCACCTATTACACAGGATCCTGTATTTATACACTGGTGACCCTTCCCAAAGCTGATGGGTCCTAACATTTATTCCTTCTGAACTTTTAGTCATGAGTTTCCAAGTTTGAAAGATAACTCACTGTAAGAAATGAGTTTTCTTCCCCTGTGGGCATTTATATACACACCCTACATTATTTCTGAAGCAGTCTTTGCTCTTAACTCTTAAAAATACACAAACTGATGTATCCACAAGGACTTTTGTTCTCAGTTCATGATAACCCTTGTACTTATTTTTCCTGAAAGCTCAAAGATGGGCTTCTGAGTTGTGTAATAACGAACTTCATCCTTCTGTACAAATTAAACCAGGTATTATAAAGCATAGGTAAATGAAAAACTGGGTTAAAAAAATAAAAGAGGAAGCCTGACCAATCTATGTCTGGCTCAACCTCTTTTTTTTTTTTTTTTTTCCTGAGATTAAAGGGCATATGGTCAACTGGTGTGAAGTTCACCAAATGAAATGTCGCAATCTTAAAGCACCATGTACGGGAAGTTGGTGTGCACAAGCAGCTTAGGAATAAACAGAAATTCTCTTTATTCATTATTGTTTTATCTCAAATGACTCATAAATATACATAATGATGGTCTATTATATTTCCAGCAAAATGTTCTAAAGATTAGGACAATGTTTCCTCTAAATTGAAATAAAAATACTCAAATGATATAATTTAAAAAAAAAAAAATTTGGCTTCCCACATCCAGCTTTTGTGATAGTAGAAGTGACCCCTCAGCTCAAAAATTCCACAAGTGACTTCTTCATGACAGATATGAGCAATGACAAATTTATCCTTTCATTATTCACTATCCACCTGCTGGCAATGTTTAAGTTACCAAATTGCTTCTGTTGGAAACATTCTGATTTTCCTGGGTAAGAGCCAAAAGCCACCAGCCACCACATGTACCTTTAGCTTTCAAAGTCAAAAACGGAAGGAACCACTCCTGGTACCGGGACCTCCATTCATCTTCCCTCTGCTCCTGACCACTGTTCCTGTTGGCAATGACAGCTTCTTGCAAAGCAAAGAGCT
This sequence comes from Glaucomys volans, assembly GCA_020662805.1. Lineage (NCBI taxonomy): Eukaryota > Metazoa > Chordata > Mammalia > Rodentia > Sciuridae > Glaucomys > Glaucomys volans. The sequence goes on along the minus strand of JAJEJO010004053.1, from coordinate 286,456 downwards.
GAGTGGAAATGAGTGGAAATGCTTATCCTCTCAATCCCTGCTGCAAGAACAAACCTCCCTAAGAGTCATTTAGGGGTGACTCAGACTCACAGTCGATAAGCACAAAGTTGACCTTTGAACTCCAGCCTTTTGTAGAGCATTGGGTTATTCTACTTGATGTTTGTGCAACAGTTCCAGGTGTAACAGGGTCTGGGTTTACCAAGGTGGGGTGAAACGGAGGACTTTGCTTCTACTTCCATGTTGCAACTGATAGGAGAGGAGGCTGGGTCAGCTGGGGCCTCAAGCCTCAAACCCAAGTGCACCTGGTATCACAGGTGTTAGGACACGTTCGGGAGTCTTTAGCACCTAGAGGTGATGTGACTACCCAAGTCTGCTGGTGAGAGCTACCAAGTACAGGAGAGAGGAGAGAAGGTCTTAAGGGTTGACAAGGAAAGCATTTTTTCTTTGCTTTCACCTTGTTTTAGTGTCCTACTAAGTGATAGAGCTTGAGGCAAAAGGAGAAATCAGTAATATTGAATCTGCCTTTATTTAAAATTTAATGTTTGGCTCACTTTGGATCTTTTTTTGCATTAATTCTAATTTTTTAAAAAATAGTGCATTAAATATTTGTCTTTATTACTGAAGGGGGACCCTTAAATTTTGAGCCCAGGGTGATGTCTCTACTCTCCTTACCCTAGTTCTGGTCCTGACCTGTCACCTCACTATTTCCATCTTACTCATCATCTAAAAATGGAAGCAGATGTAGGAAGGGTGATAGAGATGCTTACAGCTGGGAGATGAGCCTAGATTCGTACAGGAAGATATGACTGAACAAGCATTACGTGCCAAGCACCATGTTGGGCATTTTATATACATTCTGTCTGGTCTTCATCTAGGAGGAGGGTCTCCTAATCTCCAGTGGAGAAAGCTGACTCTGTGAGAAGCATGCTCCTTTCTGCTTTTCTCCATCCCAGGAAATGGTTCTACCAACCACCAAGCATTCAAGCAGAAACCTAAGAGTTGTTTATGACCTCCTCTCCAACCCGTGGACTCTGTTGCCAACACTGTTAATTGTTCATGGTCATCTGGGTGGTAAATGGAGAAGTAATGTTCCAAAGGGGGGGTCTCTTTAATGATAATATCTTCACTCCTTTTGCCACATCTGCCACCTCTCCAAGGAAAACTGGATTCCTCTAATTGTTTTGATATCCTTTTAGCCAGTCCAGGACAAGGCTCAATTATTCCCCAGTGCTATTTTACAAATCTATCCACTATATTTTAATTTGATCTTGAACAGAAGCTCTATCTTTGACCCAGGACTATGGGCACCAGATTCCAGCTGTCTGACATCTCTACTGAAATATCTTACACACATCTCAGACTAATACACCCCAAATCAGATTCTGAATCTTTCCCCCAAGTCCTGCTTGTCTCCAGTTTTCTCCATCTTGGGAAATGGCACCACCAACCACCTCATACACAAGCTGGAATCCTGGCAATTGCCTTTGACACTTCCTTCCTCTTCCCCATCCAAACCACCACTAACACCTGTCCATTAAAGTAATAAAAACAACTAATGACAGCAATACTCAAACCATTCACTATGTGCCAGGACTCGTATATGTATCTACAACATTACTAACTCATTCTGTCTTCTTAACAATTCCATGAGCAGGAATTTTATCAGTAAGGAATTGGTAACAAAGACTCTCATTCGCTCAAAGTCATCCAGGTAATAAGGTAGAACCAATCTTTTAACCTAGTAAGTTTGGCTTTAAGAACACATACTTTTAATCATTTCACTATTTTTCCAAAATAATCCCAAATCCATTCACCTTGTTTGTTTCTCATTGTCCCATGATAATCCAACCTTCCATCCCATACTCCAGCAACCCTAAGAACCTCCTAAGTGGTCATCTTGGCTCCATTTCAACCTCACTTCCACACATCAATCTTCATGAAGTAGCCAGCATGATCTTCCTAAAATTTATATTAAATCATATCATTTCCTCTGCTAAAAAACTCAAGATCATTCAACTACTCTTCAAATAAAAAATTAAACTACTTGATGTGACCTGCAAAGTCCTGTCAAACAGGCCCTGACCTTCTTTTCATACTCTGTGTCCTACCCATTTCTACCTCACTTACCATCTTTTTGTCCCACTGGACTTCGAGCCCTTCTTTAACCTCAGCAAATTCTTTCCTGCCTCCTGATCTCTGCATCTGTCATTAGTTCCCTCTGCCTGCAAGTTCTTCTCCCCCTCTGGAGGGCTCCATCTAATTCTTCCTATGTCTCAGAGGACTTCTTTGACCCCAGTCCAGCCTAAAAGAGGCTTTCCTATTATTTTCTTAGCACCCTTTTCTATTTCTTCATAGCAAATTTTAAAATGGGTATCTATACTTGTTTGTATTTTCACTTTATTGTCTTCCTTGAAGTATACTAAGTTCTGTCATCTACCTCCATACTTCCAGCTTCTATCCCAGAGCCTAGAACATAGATGGTGAGACAATTATTCATTCAGTGAATGAATTATCCCTGGGATAGCTCTTTTGAACACTTCTATCTCACCATGTGACATTGTAGTCATCTTGGTTTAAGTACACCCTATGATGTTCCCACAATAGCAAAATTGCAATGATGCAATTCTCAGAACATGTTTCTGTCATGACCCAGCACATAACTGTATGTGCATGTATACACCATAGGTGGATATGCACATGTGCACACATGTATGCATTACATCTTTACATTTCCAACATAAAAGTTGTGCACAAAAAGTGTACAAAAGTTATTAAATCAAATATTCCACATTTGGGAAATATGTAGGAGGAAGTAACCCAAATTCTAAAGAAAGATTTTTTAAAACAATATTATAGCATATCCAGCTGATTTTAAAGTCTTGTGTTGTCATCAAGACTGCCAAGCCCATTAAGACAAGAATCTCTCTCTCGGTTGTTCTTGTTCAAGGTCAATACATAGTGGTATTCTATAAACATAAATATGTCAACACATAGTAGTATTCTATAAATATCTGAAGGTGATATGGGTGATTCCAATCACATGTCTTTCGATGACTTATTTCTCTTCATAACTTAGAGATTGATTTTCTCATTGTTGCTAAATCTCTCACCAGAAAACAGTTGAACCATCCGTTTTCCATGATGTGATATGATCCTATCATTCCATAGGTATTTATTAGACTCTGAACTCAAGATACCTTTTTCCTTGGGATTCTAGTGCTTTTATAAAAGAAAACAAGTGTGTTCAAGACTGGAATATAAATTGGGAGAAAAATTTCATCAATCATATATCTGATTAGGGATTTGTATCTGAAATGACATAAAAAGTCAATAATAAAAATGCAAATAAAATTTTAAAATAGGTAAAGGATCTGCAAGGACATTTCTCTAAAGAAGATATAAAACTGGCTAATAAACATATGAAAAGATGCTCAACATTATTAGCTGTAAGGGAAATGCAAATCAAAACCACAACTAGATACCATTACATGCCTACTAGGATGACTATCACCAAAACTACAGAGTAAAAGCAAGCACTGGCAAGAATGTGGAGAAATTTGAACCTTTGTACCCTCCTATGAGAATGTAAATGATGCAGCTTGTTGGAGAACCCTTTGGCAGAACCTCAAAAGGTCAAACATAAAGTGACCCTATGACCCAGCAATTCTAAATACAGATCCAAGAAAAACTAAAATAGGAATGTCCAGGCAATACTTGGACTCAAATATTTACATCAGTATTATTCATAATAGCCCAAAGCAGAACAACCCAACTGTCCACTCACTGATGAATGGATAAATAGAATGTGATATATCTATACAATGCAACATTAATAAGCAATAAAAGGAAATGAATTAGCAAGATGTGCTACAACATGAACAAATCTTGAATATATTATGCTAATTGAAAGAACATAGTCACAAAAGGCTACATGTTAAATTAATCCATATATTCGAGATGTCTAGAATAGGCAAAGAGAGGCTGAAAGGATATAAGCAGTAACCTAGGGCAGCTGCAGATGAGGAGCAAATGCTAACCAATGAGAGATTTCTTCTGTGCATGATCAAAATGATGTCAAATTAGGGTGGTGATGGATCCAGAATGTAAATATACTGAAAATCACTAAATCATATATACTTTATTTATTTATTTTTTGCAGTATTGGGGATTGAACCCAGGTCCTTCTGCTTGTGAGGCAAGCACTCTACCAACTGAGCTATATCCCCAGCTGTCATATACACTTTAAATGGGTGAATTGCACATGTGGATTATGTCTCAATAAAGCTGTTATGAATATGAATGCAATACAGTTTCTACTGTACTTTAAAATGGGATCTGTGTTTGGCATTTACAAGGTCAGGTGTGGCTTAACTAGACTCTCTCTACTTCACTTTTGAGTGCAGTGCATGAGTTTCAAATGAAGCTATCTCACAAAGAATTAACCATCTCCCTCTCTTCTCATAATTCCTTGTATCTTATCTCCAACATTGGCAAGAGGCAGATTTGAAATCCTAGGGCCAGATTCATAGAATTTTAGAGAGAAACAAGATTTAAGAGACCATATAATTTCTGCTTTTAGAGATAAAAAAAAAAAAGTGAGACCCAGGAAGAAATAAATGTCCTTTCCAAGATCAGAAAGGTAATGAATCTAAGGAATTAAAGGTTTTCCCAGACTAAAGCTTTACTTTTCAACAGAACCACAGGAAAGGTAGAGTAGCAAACGGCATTTTCCATAACAGCTCCAGCCCATGGTTCTCTACAAGAAAATCTCATGCATGGAAAAAGAATTGTATTTGAACTATGAAGATCGAAAATGAAATGCAGGACAGCGATGGCCCTTCTTAAATTTGTTCCTTCTTTTACTTCCATGAAGCATGTGGCCAGGGTCTTCCACTATGGGAATGAAGGCTTATGAGCCTTCATTAAAGGTGGCCTGGAGCAGGCAGTTTAAATTGGAGTGTCTAACCCCATGGGCCAGCCACCTGCATCACTCAGTTCCTAAGTAGAGATGAAACATCCCAAAGAGGATGTTGGATTTGATTTTTGAATTCTCTCTTCAATCTTTCCATGGTAAATTTTTCTTCTAGATGACGTGCCTTTCCTAAGAACTCTCATCCAATAGGGCCTTCGATTACCCCATGTCTTCTTCTGTTATTGTCAGTGAGAAATGTGGATTGCAAAAGAAAATGTGGTACACACACACACACACACACACACACACACACAATGGAATATTACTCAGCCTTAAAGAATGAATTTATGGCATTTGCCAGTAAATGGATGGAGCTGGAGAATATTATGATAAGCGAAATAAGCCAATCTCAGAAAACCAAAGGTTGAATGTTTTCTCTGATATGTCAGATGCTAATTCACAATAGGTGGGGGCTAGGGAAGAATAGAGTTACTTTAGATTAGGAAGAGGGGAGTGAAGGGAGAGGAGTGGGTATGGGGTAGGAAGGATGATAGAACAAATCTGACATTATTACCTTATGTACATACAAAACTATACAACAGGTAGAATTCCACATCATGTACAACCAGAAGAATGAGAAATTATACTCTATCTATGTATGATGTATCAAAGTGTATTATACTGTCATGTATAAATAATTAGAAAAAATAAAAAAATTAAAATTAAATTTTAAAAATTGAGTTCATTTCTCATTGTTGCAGGGAATGGATGTGTGTAACTTCAGTTAAATCATTACTTATGATTAAACTTAAAACTCTGGTATCAACTCAGTATAGCACTTAAAAAAATAATCAGACTAGTCAATCTATTCAGATAAGAATTTTGACCCCAGAAGTTAATCTTTCACTTGTACGTTCTTTTGCTACCTCCACTTTTCAAATCTCCTCTATTCCAGAAAGTCTAAACTGACTAAAAGAATTCTGGCTGCATTCTGTGAGTATCTCAGATGCCCAGGCAGAGAAAAGAGAGCTGTGTATAGGAGTCAGTGATTAGGACTGGTTTTTACTATTGGCTGTTGCATCTGGCTGATGCATCTGGAAACAGTGCCCAAACCTGGTGCTGGTGTAAGTGGGCTGGAGAATGTGGTGACATTGTTTTGACATTGCTATTACTGCTCTACTTTCTGAACTGTATTTTAGAGCATTTGATCAGCTGCTTTGCTGAATATCTCTGCAAATTATTACCTTCTCCCATAATTCAGTAAGAAAGAAAGCAGAGTCTTTTTAGATTCTTAGAGCAAAGCATTTAAAAATAGTTTGAAAGTGTTTATGAAACTTATAGGAATACATCCATTCAATCTGTTTTGGTTGTCACTGGGTAGAAATTGCCTTAAAATGAAACCAGTTTCTTCTCTGTTCTATGGGACTACGGAATAGAATTTGGTGCATGAGAGTGATAAATGTGTTTAACTGTCTCCCTCTCATTCAGAAACCAGTTTGTAGACTACTCAGTCTTATTCATAATTCTCCTTCAGAGGTTTTATTCGTCTGAATCATCAGTTAGCACCTACCCTAGGTAGAGAGCAGAGGGGCAAAAGTGGTGAATTATGACTCCACCTAATCTCTGACATGTCATTCTAGAAATAGTTTAGAGAAAAAGAAGAAAAAAAACTATCATAAATTATGGGGTATGGGTTTCTTTGTGTGTCAAAAATCAGCAAATTCCATCTAATGTGTTTACTGCTTAAACTTCATTGGACTACACACTATTTGGAAGAAAGGGAGAGGAGAGAGGGAGGAGGATTAATTCACAAAAACTTGAATTAATCTCCAACATCTGAAACCTTGAGATTTTACACACAAGTGCACATTTCTTTTATATTTCTTTTCTCTCTCTCTCTCCTGTGTGTGTGTGTGTGTGTGTGTGTGTGTGTGTGTGTGAGAGAGAGAGAGAGAGAGAGAGAGAGAGAGAGAGAGCATGTAGGAGCACTCTACCACTGAGAAACATCCCCAGCTCTTCTATAATTTTTAAAATTTTGAGAGAGTTTGGCCAAATGGCCCAGGCCAACCTCATCTTGAACCTGTGATCCTCCTGCTTCAGCCTCCTGAGTAGCTGGGATTACAGGTGTGCACCAGGCACCCAGTTTTCTCTTTTTTCTTAAAAAGATAGAAGCACATAGGCACCCCAAGCCTGCATTGCTATGGGTCAGCCTGTTTGCAACAGGAAAGCTACCCTCCCGATTCCCTAATACCTTTCCCTGGCTAGTCAAGTACCCTCAACCACTGATCCCCAAGGGCATCCAACTGTGGACGGTCCCACCATTCTTATCATCAAAATGAACACTTGGCATTTGATGAGGAGTGATGGATGAAAGAATACCTCTTCTAGTCTGAAAAATTACTTACTGAGATTTTAATACATTTTCCGACGTGATAAAAGAGAGCACAGATCCCCACTTTTTAATAATTTTCATCAGCTGACCAACAGTCTGGATTTCCATAACATAGTCTTAAAAGGCAACAAGCTAACAGCATAAAGATAGGAATGAAGGATTTCAAAGTATCTCTGGAAAGACCACATTGTTGGTATCTGTGCAAGTGTTTCCTCTGAATTCTTTCATTTTTCTTATTTTCATTGCTATAAAAACAGGGCTGCTTTGATATCACTGTCATATCACTATGTTATTAAGGAACCCATTTAAGCAACAGATTACAAAATTAAAAAAAAAAAAGGAGCCTAAGACACTTTCTAGTCCTATATCTCCAGAAATAGCAGGCAGATTTCCCAGCGAGGACATCTGCTTTATGGGTTGGCAAATTTGAAATCCATGTGAGCTCTTTGGGGTCACGACAACGGCAATTATTCAGTATTACTTCAGTGTTTTAAAGCAGAACTTCTCAAATATGAATGAATCGCCTTGGCTTCTTGTTAAACATAGTCTCTGATCCAGCAAGTCTGGGGTGGGCCCTGAGATTCTGCATTTCTAGAATGTTCCCAAGAGACATGCATGAGGTTGGCTTGGCCCACACTGGGTAGTGAGGTTCTAAATAAAGGGATCAAGATAGAAGGAAAAGAAAAAACATTTTAAGGATAAATGACAGGAGTCACTGAGGACTGGTAATATCTGCCAGACCAGTTATCTCCCTATCATTTCTGCTTTCTACCAGAGGGAGCCGCTGGATTTGGTTGACTACAGGCAAGCTCTCTTTGGAAAGTTAGCAGGATTGGGACTGAAAGCATGGGACAGTCCTGGCAAAGAGGACCACAGGAGAGTTTTCTTTTTTAATCAAAGAATATTTGAGGTTCTCTTGGGAACTGTTACAGAAGACTGAAATTTGCTCTATAGTTTACATTCAGAATATTTGCCTGGGGAATATTCCAAACAAGGGAGCTTTCTTCTGGACACTGGAACAGGATTGCTTCTCAGGGAGCTGTACCCTTTCAACCTTTTCAGGCTTCTCAGTAAGGTACTAGTTAATGCACTGGCTCCTAATAATTTAGCTATTAGTTTCCATTTCCTCCACTGAGCCTTTCACAAATGGTAAAATGAACAGAGTCAAGCTTGCCCTTCTCCACCACAATGTAGTAAATGCTGTCTCAGGAAACGGAAAGAGTGAGTGTTCCTCTGTGAACACCCAGCATGCTACCCAGGAGTGACTGAAGCACTGGAGCATTAGACCCACGCTACTCAACCTGCTCCAAACAACAGTAATACTTCAGGAAAGACAATATTTAGATAGCACTTCAGATGTTCCTGGAGGATGAACTTTAATCCTTACCTTGCCTATAGGTACCTAGTTTTTCTATAAGTACTTATTGTGTAAATCTTTTAAGTTGAGAGTATATTTATTTGTACTTTAGAGGCACAATCCCACCTTTTTATTATCACAAGACTTTCCCTTCAATAAAGCAGACAGTTCCAACTTGGGCCATTCGATTCTAAGAAATCACTTCAAACCCCATCAATCAGGCAGTGCCTAACATCTCAGGTACTGTCCCCATTTCTTCACTCCCACTTCCTCTAGAAAGAGCCTGATTCTGTGTTCATGAAGGATATTTAATTGAGCACATTTACTTACTTATCCAGTGAACTCTCACCTGAACAGCAAAACAGAAATTTAACATGACTGTCTTATTGAACTGAGATCTGAGATTTATCTTTCTAAAATAGAAGTTATGTCTTCTCTTGTTTTACGCCCCACTGGGAAAATGGATGTGCGGGTTTTAAATGGTAAAGCTACCATCGGGAGGGCATCACAGGGTTCAGCGATGATCAAACAAATTGCACTGAAATGTAATTTACTCTCAATCATGGGCATCAGTAATGGGAGAAGAGGCACAGAAAAGCCTCACTCCACCATGTTGCTTTTGTAACCTTCACGATTTTTCCATCAGGTTTCTTCTATTTTTGTAACATATTGTACAGACTAATATTTAAATGATTTCCTTTCATTCCTTTAACCCATCCTCATCAAAAGGGAGAACACATGAAAGTTTTGTTTCATAGCTCACTCCTGAGATAGGATCTCACCACCAGATAATTAATGTTCATGAAAAATTAAGCAACAGGTACTAATATTTTTAGGGGTCTCATCCAGAACTGGCTGGTCAAACAAAAGATGAGAAACAAGTAAAATGGATAAGAAGTGCTTCCTGGCAATTTTGTTTCCAATTATTAAGCAAAATGTCACAATTTTAGTTGATAAGCATGTCATGGTTTCCTCTTATTTGTGTTTTAGAAGAAGATTCTAAAAGACTGAAGAACTGGAAAGGCTCAAACTAAACTGCTTACATGAAGGGGTTTTTCAAGCTAAAGGCCTGTAATTTGATTAAAAACTGTGCATATATTTTTCATATATGGTATTTCCTAAGCACTAGTAGTACACATTCTCAAGTGCTTCTGTAATCCCCAGAAGGTTAAGAACCACTGCCAATAAAGAAATTAAAATCATCAAGAAAAGATAGGTTAGAGTCACTTCGGAGGTATTGGTCTCAGTCTTGGGTTTTGGAGTGAGGAATATCTGTGTTTAGGTTTTCAATCACCCACTGTTCCACCTTTGGCAAATCTCTTAACCTCTTTGATTTTTTTTCTATGAAGTGGTAGTAAACTCATTTATAAATGTTACATGGCACATGGCTCTGTATAACTAGTAGCTGCTATTTATTATTATTATTATTATTATTATTATTATTAGTTTTATTAGCGTTATAAAGTACACTGTGAAGGTAGAGGCTTTACCAAGTTATGGCAGATAGAGTACTTCTTGCAGGTGGCTGAAAAAGTAGGGCTGTAGCTAATTAACTCCGTCAAGGCTGAACAGATTTGTCTTTTTCTAGAGTGATCTGATTTTATTTATTTTGATTATAGATATTTAATCTAGTGAAATGAAGTAACCTTGGGTATTAAGGACACCCTGGCCTTCCAAAAATTACCAAAATTATAGGATAACTATGCTAGCTACACTGTGGTTTTCACATAGCATTTGAAATATGCAAGGATTTACATTCAGCTATGTTCAAGACAACATCTTGGTGTTAAAAAATGGGTGCCTTCACTCATGCATTGCTGGTGGAGTTGCAGATTGTTGCAGCCACTCTGGAAAACAATATGGAGATTCCTCAAAAAACTTGGAATGGACCCACCGTTTGACCCAGCTATCCCACTCCTCAGTTTATACCCAAAGGACTTAAAATCAGCAAAGTATAGGGATGCAGCCACATCCATGTTCATAGCTGGTCAATTCACAATAACTAGATTGTGGAACCAACCTAGATGCCCTTCAATTGATGAAAGGATAAAGAAACTGTGGTATATATACACAACAGAATATTACTCAGCCATAAAGAAGAATAAAATTATGGCACTTTTTGGTAAATGGATGGAGTTGGAGAATATTATGCTAAGTGAAATAAGCCAAGCCCCCCAAATCCAAAGGCCGAATGTTTTCTCTGATAAGTGGATGATGATCCATAACAGGGGAGGGAGGGGTTGAGGGGGGACAAGAGAAGAATGGAGGATCTTTGGATAGTGTAGAGGAAAATGGGGCGGAGGGAGTCAGGGAAGGAAGCATAGTAGACTGAGAGAGACAGTATTACCCTATGTACATGTTTGATTACATGAATGGCGTGAATCTACATTGTGTACGACCATAGGAAAGAAAGTTGTACCCCATTTGTGTAAAAAAAAAAAATTTTAAAACAAAAAAAAAAAAAAAAAATACGTGCCTTCTCAAATGGTCATTAAGGGGAACAATAATGTGATGCATCTGTTGTCTAGGGTGTCATACAACTGTTAAAAATAATCTTAAGGAATAACGTTCAGGGACATGTAATAAGGTTTATCATACATCAGGTGAGCCGGTCTACAAAATTATATGAAGTCTGAACCTACTTTGTACAGTGATGAGCACACAAAAATGCTTGGAAGGAAGTACATCACTATTGCTAGGGTGGATGGCAAGGAAACAGGTAAATTTCTACAAGGAGCATGATTGATTTTGTGATCAGAACAATACAGGCGTTAAGAATGAATGGTTAAAAATGGAAAACTTGTCAGCCGTGTGACACCCTGGAAAGGGTCTCGGATGGTAGGACTTAGTTTTGAGGACAAGTCACAGGGACACTGAATGAGAACCTCTATAAGTTACCACCCTTCTTTTGAGCCAGTGTCACTCCTCAGAATTGAGACCATTAGAGGCAATGCTTTCCATGCCTCTTTCCAGTCGGACATTCTAGAATTCTGCATGTCCCAGACACATGCTGCAGAATAACTCCTTTTCAAGCTGCTCACAAAGGGTAAGCCTAAGTAGTGTCATAGGCATGTCACTTGGTGGGGTCCTTTTGTTTTCAACATTTATTGTCTTGTTGCATTTTTTAAATGGTAAGGATGCTATTTCTTTGATTATTAAGAAAGCTAAAATGCAAAAGATCATTTCAAACAGGCAAGGCGCTCAACATAAATACGAGCTTACAGACAAACTGCACAGCCTGGCACATAGTCACTTTAAATGGATTAATATTTTGTGTGACCTTAACAAGTCAATCGAAGGGCATAACTGATAGCCACGATTCTGGAATAAAGGACCTGAGTCAAAAAGGTCAGATTCTTGCTTTGAGAAGAAGATGGTTTTTCTATGAAAATTCTCAGATGTGAAGTGCTTTGGATTAAATTGTGACTCTCCCTCCAGGCATTTGAGGAGGAAGGCTGAGCTGAGGTCATAGCTCTGGTCCAAACTATCCAATGTCAGGAAAATATCTATGTGATTCAAAACTGTTTTATGGTAATAAGTGGCAGGGAAATCAATTGACTTGAAACCTCAAAATCCAAATGGAACAAAACCTGTTTTAAACTGCTCCCTTGCGACTCTGTGTTTGAATGTGCTAACTTCCACTTGCCGTGGGTCCTGCAAACTACAGGAAGGGAGAAAATCCTTTCTTTGCTTCTGCTCAGATTCCTCCCTTGGAACCCATGGGCTCTTACAGCTGCTAGTGAGAAGTTTCCTTGAGATGCTTTTGAAATGGCATTGAAAAGTGGCAGCCCTGACCCAGAAGCCTGGGGGAAAGACCCAGTTTCTCAGGTTTCCCGTCTTACCCTCTTCTGGGTGAGGCATCACTGAGAAGAGTTGGTACCCCAAAGTCAGTCTAGTCCTGTGCATGAGCAGAAACAAGGCTCCTGTGCTCCCACCACTGCTGAAGGGTCCCCCAGCTCTGCTTCATCCCTGGACAAATGAGATGTGTCCTGTGATTATCCACTTGGGCCCTGCTCTTGACAAAGACATTGGTTTGGCCTGGTTAGTAAGAGCAGAATGAAGATGCATCTGAAACTTCAGCAGAGACATAAAGGGATTAAGATTTTTACATAACTTTGTTACAGGGAAAAGAGGCAGGAGCATGGAGGGGATGGAGGGGAGGCTGTCTTCACACCAGCTCATTTCTCTCCAATATAATATTCTGTTGATATTACAATTTTTCAAGGCACAGGTAATATATGAAGTGAGTTTAAAAACTGAAATGTGCTGCTTAGAGAATTTTCACTCTGCCTAGAAATTGCTTCGAAAATAGGCTTCTTTTGGACCTAGGGTCTCTTGATTGACAGAGTACCTCCCAGGAGAATTAGGAAGACAGACTTGGAAGCTGTCGGTTAGAAAGCTTGCCAACTCTTCTCTAAGCATTAATGAACACCCATAGGTGTAATACTGCTCATTTAGGTCACAATGCCCCACTGAGGACCTTGACAAAATCTTCCTTGGCAGAGTTGACACTCTAAAAATGTACAAGAACACCCCGTAAGACATCTACATTCATTGGTAAATGTGGTATATTTCAACACCCACGAACAAAGTCTAGCTATTAAACTTTGGCTCAAATGATCAATGGCAATAGCATTGATCTTTTCTTAGGTTTTGTCATATTATCTTCTTTTGTCTAAAATGAATGTTGCCACTTTGGCTTTAGTTTAATTGATATTTTCCTGATGGATTTATTTTTATCTCATTTCTTTCAAATATTTTGAGTCACTATGATTTAGGTCTCATGCTTGTAAACTGTAGGCCTAGATTTTTTATTTTTATGCAATCGGGCAACCTTTGCCTTCAAAATGAAGAGTTCAGTTCATTTATCTTTTGCGATTTAATATAAATATGGATTTGTCTCTTTTTTCCTTGTTTTTTATTAATCACATATCCCTTCTATTGTTTTTCTTTCCTGCTGTCTATTGAATTGATTTATTGAATTTTCTTTATTTCCCTTCACTGGTTTGGAAATCTAACATTCTATTTTGGTGATTATTTCTAAATTTGTATACTAAGCAAAGCCAGAAACAAATTATTATCTCCATCTTTCCTTAAAACTGTGGAAGATATTACTTCCATTTTCATCTCACCCTGTGTTATTACAGTAGTTAAGTTCTATATTATTTTTAACAAAATCCATCAAAAAGTTTGCCACTACCATTGTTGTTTTATCAATAGTGTTTGTTTACATTTCTCATGTTTATCAATTTGCTGTTTTTTTTTTTTCCTGTAACCTAGGTCTTTTTTCTTGGTTCAATTCTCTTGTCATTTAAGTATATCCTTTAGTAGTTCTTTCAGTCAGGATCTCTGAGTGGTTAATTTACTCTGTCTTATTAATCGGAATAGATTTTCATTTCACCCTCGGTTTTGAATTAGACTTGAAAGGCATAGAATTTGGGTTGACAATTTTGCTCAGCATTTAAAAAAATCACATTCAGCTGGAACTAGCATCTGCTATTGCTGATGAGACGTCGGTTGCTGCTTCACTGATTCCCTTGTGGGGACCATTCTCCTTCCCCCCGCTTTACATGAGACAACTGACTGCATGCTCATCAGGACAAGTCTTCCTATGGATTTGCTTTCAGGTTTCCTGCCCAGGACTCAGAGTGTTCCTTCAACCTGAACCAGTATGTCCCTGCTCTATGCTAAGTGAGTTCATCAGCACTATCATCGATTTCAGGAATTTGTTCATCATCTATGTCTAGTCTGCCTTTTCACCAGACTTAAACAAATTTTGGAGGGATTCTTATTTTGTATCAAATCTATGCTTGCACATAGTTTAAAATGACAAATAATAAGATTCAGAATAAACAACTGCTATCCTATCCCATGCCCCATTCCATCTCCTCCTCCCTAGAGATAACCACTCCAAGCTCTTTCACTTGTTTATGGGAAGGAGGACTTGACTCCCATGTCCACAGCATAACTGTTTACATGACATTTCAGTTTGGGGCATTATCCATTCATGCCTCACTGGAGGGTGAAGAAGAAGCTCATTCTTCTTGTCCACCACAAATGAGCACTCTTATAAATGTGTTCATTTTTTTCCCCTGCTCTCCTTTCCTGATATTTCTCTTATCAAGATATTAGGCTGGGCCGGGTGCAGTGGCACACACCTGTAATCCAAGCAACTTGGGAGGCTGAGTCAGGAGGATCGAGAGTTCAAAGCCAGCCTCAGCAACTTAGCGAGGCCCTAAGCAACTCAGTGAGAACCTGTCTCTAAATAAAATACAAAATAGGGCTGGGGATATGGCTCAGTGGCCAAGTGTCCCTGAGTTCAATCCCTGGTTCAAAAAAAAAAAAAAGATATTAGGCTGGGGGTGGGGATTAGCTCAGTGCTAAAGCATTGGACTAGCATATGTGAGGCCCTGGATTCAATACCCATTACCCGCTCCACACACGCGCGCGCGCGCGCACACACACACACACACACACACATACACACAAAGATATGAGGCTGCCTAAACTGTTCATTAACTAGTCTTATTTTTTTTCTTTTCCTCTTCTTTCTGAGAGATTTTCTCCACTTTACCTTTCGCTTATTGATAGAACTGGGCATCACTTAGGGTACCCTCCAATTCAGCATCTTTAGTCTTTTCTCTTGGATGCTCAGATTTCCCTTAGAATATGTTTTTCAAGTTACTTCCTAGAGACCGAAGGTTTGGCTGGTGGCTGGTAGAATTCTGGAAACCCAGTGAGGAAGGAGAGCTGGGAGTGACATTCCATGTCGGAATGGCTGTGTTTATCTAACTTGCACACACAAACACACACACACACACACACACACACACAACACACATCCCCACACCTTCACCACATGGACTACTAAGAATTCTTCAAAACAAAATCAAGCATCACTTCTGCTGGGAAGTTTTCCATGATTGGAGTAGACATCCCAAGTGAACCCAGGGCTTCCCTCTACCTGAGCAGGTACCCTCCTGCTTCTGTTATTGCCTACTTAGACATCTAACCTCCTCCAGAACCAGTTATTTCCTGGTTTCTGGGCTTATTGCATGGTTTCTACCATAAAATAAATTCAACAGATTCACGAGTTATTCATTCATTCCTATGGCAGCTTGGATAAGGGAACTGTTCACACATGCCAGAGCCACGCAAGAGCTGGAAAAGCTCCTCGAGTAAACATCACAGGCCATAGGCATCAACTTGAGCCCACCCTGGGCTGTGCAGCTTCCCAATAAACCAGGGAAGCCTAGACAAGCTTTTCTCCTTGAAAATATCTTCAGATGTCGCAGATGTTCTCCTAATTAGAAGTTTGCAACTTTGGGAAGCATTCAACCTACTTCTTAGAAAATGTTACTGTTGCTTGCAGTATGAGGGTGTCAGATACATGCGAAATCCAAACACATCGTTACGAAGGAAAGCAGGCATAAGAAAATCAGGTAAGAAATGGTTGCTGGCTATAAGAATACATTTTATTAACTTAAGTCGAGGGACGTGTTGAAAAGCAGCACATCGTGAACAGGTGTCTGTGCTGGTGAGGAGTGAGATGTGAGTCAAGAATGGAAAACAGTTTGGGTGACTGATTTTTATAGCTGCCTGAACTGTGAAAGGCAGGATCTTTCCGAATCTGCATAAAGCTTCCAGTGAATAAACGGAAACAATGGATCAATCTGATGAAGACTGACGCTTCCAATGAATGAAGCCAGTGTTTTACATAGTGGTAGAATTTTAAGCTCAGAAAGCTCGTTAGTCCAGCCTCTTCCTCAAGATGCGGATGCCACCCATGATGATCCCTATAGAGGGTTGTCTGGAGTCCAAAAAATATTGGCAAGGCTGAGACCTTGGCACATTCTTGGACCCCCACCACTGACAGGTAAGCTTTGTTTCCCTGGGTCACATGGCACCCAAATCTTATGGAAGTCTAAACACCAGACACTAGATAGGCACTTTACAAATACTGGCTTTTTGACTCTTCAGGACAACCAATGAGGCAAGGATTGCCCCTGTTTTAAAGAGAAAGGGACTAAGTCACAGATACCTTGGAGATGTTACTGAGGATCCCACCAATCCTCAGAGAGGAGTCTGCAGTGGAGAGGCAGTGCCGGGCAATGCTTGAGAGCCTGAACTTCACATGACTGCCCAGATTCTCATCCCAGTTCCAACATGAATGAGATATGTGACCTTAGAAAAGTTGTTCAAGCTCTCTAAACCTATCTTCTAAGGTTGTTATGAGGATTAAATGAGTTAACATATGTAAAGTATTTGGATAAGTGCCTGGTACTTACTTAGTAAGCACCATAGAAGGATTTGTTAAATATATAAAAGGAGGGCAGACTCGCCAGGTTGATCTGGATCCAATGTAGACATTCTTAACTAGGACTCTTCAACACGTCAGTCTTTCAAGTATTTGAAGGAATTATTTTATCACTAAAGCTTTTCTTTCTCCATAGGCTTCTCTTTCCTCAGTGGTCTTTAGGATTGCCTGGTTTCTAGAATTTTGCCCATCTTTCTGGATTTTGTCCTCACCAAAAGAGTGGGACCTGGAATTGCCACAATACTTCAGTGTAGTTTATCAAAACTACTACCTCCTCTAGATTTGAGAAAGATTGATCTTTTAATGAAGTAGCTTCTAGAGCAATAGTTTGCAAGAGCATTAGTATCACCTGGGAATTTGCTGAAGATATAAATTCTACAGCTCTAACTCAGACTTATTGAACCAGAAACTCTGGGGATCTGACCCAGTGATCTGTATTTTACCACACTCTCTGGGTGGTTGTGCGACAGCTCGAGTTTGAGAATCATTGTTTTTTTGGTTTTGTTTTGTTTTGTTTTTATCTGCAGATGAACAGAATACCTTTATTTTATTTTTATGTGGTGCTGAAGATAGAACCCAGAGCCTCACATGTGCTAGGCAAGCGCACTAGAGAATCATTGTTTTAATGGAATTGAAAACCACAGTAGGGGTCAAGGTGCCCACATGGTTCTTCGCCTCATACTAAATTGAGGACAGTTAGTCTCTTAGAGTTTGGGCAACATGGATCTAAGTTATCCAACATGTATCTAAGGCAGTGCTCTGTTTCAGGTTCTCCTGCAGGTCCTTTTGATCTGGAATCACTGTTTCAGCTCTCTCAATCCACCCTCTGTGATTGGATACTTTTGCTATCCCCTCCAGTTCCATGACCTCTGAACATTGGATAATCATGTCATTCACATCCTCATGGTGTCCCTCACAAATCCACTGACACAGCTGAGGCAGAAACCTGGTGGTTCATGGCAAATCTCCAACTCTAGCCTGTTGTCAATCTATGAAAACATTCCTTGCATATAATGGCTCTACTTGTGAAATTTCTTATCATCAGCTTGCATATCTCCATTGTGCCCAAGAGGACACCATGATAAACTTGCTTTGCTCTTAAAAACTATATATATATGTATACATATATACATATACAGAGTATGTATCTTATATACATGTTTTATAATATATCTTATTTATATATATACATATATATGTATATATATATAAATCTTTCAAGAAGCAAAACTATGAATGTTTGCCTTAATTGCCCTATGTCTGTTCCCTTCTTCTATTCTACTCCTTCTCCCTCAGCCATAAGAAGATGACCTGGAAGACCTTCAGACCACAGGCCTAGCTCTGTTAAGACCTTTTCTCTTCCAGTTTTCTTATTCTTCATAGTCCTTCAAGGTAGGCATTTAAAAAAAATATTTCTACATAACTGGAAATTGAAATGCAGCAACTTTTCCCCAGGTCCTATTCAGCTGGTTAGTAGGGACACCCATATTTATGTTCCAGTCTGTCCACCAAGGCTCGAGTTATATTGATACTACTGTGACTATACATGGCAGAAAGGTAAAGATGTTTACAGGATCTTTGAGGTCCTCTTAGTCTGCCTTGTATTCCAGAGAATACTAAACTCAATTGCTGATGCTCAACAGTCCACATATCCCATCTATCTTAATGGTACCATCTTGAAACATGGACTGGAATTTTGCACTTGGTCACTGTTCTAAGCATCCCCTAACTGTACAGACACATCTGGTCACAGTTCATTTTGTTCTAGAGAATACAGGCCCCTAGGAAGGAATGCCAGCTCTGCAAGGGGCTTTAACACAAAGCCAGTTGTCTCCTCCTACTCTCTCTGCCAGTCTTGGCAAAGTCAAGTCCTGGACTTGTTGAAGAAGGTGATTCATCTCTGTATGGAAAGAATGCCAAAATCAACTGTACAAAAGATTTCTTTCTTCACATTCTTAGATCCTGAGGACCTTACAGTCACTTACTGTAATGCAAGCAATTATGAACTTCCAGAACTGACAGACAGTTGAATAATAATGGATGGGAACACTTATTTAGGGCTTCTCATGGGCAGAATTCAAGGGAGGCCAATCAAATTGATTGGCAGAAGATCTAATTATTTGTGAAATAAGACACACGGGCCCTGGAGACCTTCAGACAGCAGTTTTGTATTGTTCCCTCTTTGCCAATTTTTGTATCTTCTAACCTTGTTAGGCCCAATATAAGCTTGTCTGTGCTTTCCCTCTGCCATATCCTTTCACAAACAACCTATTTACTTCTGTTGTTCACATAAAGAGGCCGACCAAAGCTTTTCAAGAGGATGAGTATTGTAATGGAGAAACAGAGTAGACCATAAAGCTCAAAACAATAAATTATGCAAGTAAATACAATTTAAGTACTTTAAAATTAACAGATAATATTTTCTTCCACTTTGAGAACTTAGCATGTTCCTAAGAGTTCCAACATTTCTGACACTTCCATTTTTAAAGCACCATTTATAATGCATTTATACACAGTCCCAGGACTCAGAAAAACCAAAAGAAATGATGAAAAGTTCACTATATGCTTGGTTTCATGTGAGGACATTTCAATGAGGAATCACCCTATACAGTCTCCCTGATTTACAAGATTTGAACTGCTAGAGAGAAAAAAAGTAAATCTCCAGAGCAAGTGTAGTTTCCCTTGAAAAAGCACAAAACAAAAAGCAAAAGGCAATATAATGGAGCAGTATCTTGAATATTTAGTCTCCCCGGGTATGGGCCCAGGGTAAGAAAACACACTGGCACCCGTCCGTCACTCTTGCTCTTTCTGTTGCAGACATTACTAATCAACCGCAACATTCTTAATGACTAAGTCCAGAGATCTGGCCTTACAGTGCTTCTCAAATATATCAGCCCTTAACAACCACCAAAACCTCCTAGAGTTGGCACAAAACTATTGGCCATTCTGGGCTTTGTGACAGATCTACCAGAATTTGTAGGATTAATGGCTGTTTATTTTTTGTTTTGTTTTTGTTTTTCCCTTCAGGTTTCTTATGTGACAGAAAAAAACAATGAAAAGAACTTAAAACAGCAACAAAAATGGCTACAATAATTCAACTAAATAATCCTTCAAGTAAGGATTCTGTATTTGATACTTCATTAAGGGGGGAAAAAAAGCGCTAATTTTCTTTTGGATCAGAAGACTGCTACAAACCATATGTGCTGTAGAAAGGTAAGTGTGGAGCTAGGAGGCCAGGGAGAAGCTCAACTCCCAAATACTGACTGAGCTGATTCCACTGTGTGAACCTGTATCAGACTGGTGCATGTTCAAACATCTGCTCTTCTTACTAATTTGAAAAGTACACATGAAATTTGTCCAATATACTGCAGATAAAATGACTTCATACAGTAAATTACACTTCTTGATTAAAAAACATCTATGATAAATCACAAAGGAAAACCACTACACTAATATGTGGTTTCCTATAGCCAATGTTCTAAAAACAAAATGTTCTATTTGGCCTGGGCTTCAAAATTGGTCATGTTCTCATTAGTTGTGAGGGCAACAGGCCCTACCTTATACAACTGCAACCATTATGCAATAAGAAACCAGAACTGGAAATATAAAGTTAGGATTATTTTTTCAAAGGAGCAAAAAAATGGCTCGAAATACATTCTAACAAATGTAAATAGCCATAAATTGATAATACTCAAATTAATATTTTAGTTCGTAAAAACAAAACAGTTCATGAAAAAATGGCCAAACGCAATATTGAGGAATTAAAATTTATTTCATTTAGAAATAACTAAATGTAAGTTGACAAGTGCTGTCATTTATAATATCTCTAATATACTTTCTCATATGAATTTTCAAATCATGTATAATATATACAACATATTAGAATTTTATATATTCCATATATTTAAATTATATATCATTTGCATATCTATATGTGAATTCTCAAATATATAAAATCTCCAAGGGCTATGAACTATCAAAAAGATGGCACAATTAATAATTAGTTTTGAAACAGAGAAACAGAATAGTTTCTTAAAAATGAGCAAAACCACATACTTTAACACATATCTGATAGGGAACACTAGTTATCTAACCTTTCATACCATATAAAATTATTTTAAAATCTCCCCCCAAAATACAGCATTCTTAAAGCATATAGACACCATCAGTGTATTTGAATTTTAATAAAGCAAAGATTCTATAAATGAACATACTAATTACAGAAGAGAATACTGAAAACATTCAGCATATCGAAAATCATGTTTAATAAAATATCACTTTAAATAACTCGCTCCCATCTTTCTGAGGAAATGCTGGAGTAAACAATCATTTCATGCAAATCTGAGATCAGGGGGCAAGTCACTCAGGCCTCAGGAAGAGTGGGGAAGCGCCAAGGAGTGAGAAGGTTGCCAACTGCCACCCTCCTGGGTCAAAGGCACTTTCAAAGGCAACTCATTGTCTGGCACAGATCTGGCCTGAGAGGCTGGAAGCACTTCCCTGGAGACATATCTCAGCCTGGCATTAGCACCCTCCTGCACAAAGGCCTCAGCTTCACCCCAGGACTGCTTCTTTCCCACAGTGGTGAAATCTGACTCTCCAGGGTGCTCAGGCTGCCTGCACTCGCGCCACAGCCTGCACAGTGAGTTCCTGCTCTTTCCTCCTACAGGTGCACATGTCCTCAGAAGGAGGGCTGCCAGATTCCCAGAAGAATAGGCTGAAGCTTTGTTGCCTAAATTTCTCTGGTGTTTTTTTGTGTGTGTGTGTGAGTGTGGTGCTGGGGATTGAACCCAGGGCCTTGTGCTTGCAAGGCAGGCACTCTACCAACTGAGCTACATCCCCAGCCCCTCTGGTGTTCATTTAGAGTTGCAAATTTTGAATTGATCAAATTTAAATTTTGACTTCTTAAAAATTTAACAAATTTACTTTTTAATTTTATTGTATATTTCTTGTCGAAATTTTAATGACTAAATAATTTCTTGTGACTTGATAGCGTTTTTACCACTGAAGATATTAAAACTATACCAGCACTTTTGGGACATCCTGTCTCTCTCAGAACATGGGGGCTTTTGGATTCTAAATTATGAGTTAATGCATGTCTTTGGCCAGCCTATAGTTGTTGTTTTCTTGATTTAAAATGTGTTTCCTTAAAGGTCTCCTCTTGAGAATTTTAAGATAATCTCTGATAAAACATTGTTTTCTGACATTCAGTTAAAAAAACAAACAAACAAACAAACAAACAAACTTATCATCATTGCCTCACAATTGAGAATACTTTAGCATTGTCCTTTGCTATTTAGACATCTTGTTCAGGAATCTGAATTGGAGAACATAACCTCATTATCTCAAGTCAAATACTGGTCAATGTATATAGAGATATACTAGATTTTATTACAGTGATTTTCAAGATTTGTAAAAACTATAACTAGAGTCAGAATTCAGTTTTGCAATCAGAACTTGGGGCATTCATAGAGGGGACAGTATTTGTGTTTGTGTGTGTGTTCACTTTTTTTAAGTGAAAAAAAATGCTTCAAAAACGTGATATACTCTAATACTTTCTATTCTAATCTCTTTTACTTAAAATTTCTGTTGCTTGTGACTTAATTATGTTTATTTAAGGCCCAGTAATAGGTTGGTAATCGAGTTTGAAAAATAATAAACTAGATCTAAAGGGGTTAGTCAACAAGGTTACCACATTAACTCTTCCATAGTTTATGCATTTTGTTTTGTTTTACTAATAAGCAGTAAAGAATAAAAAATAATACAAAAGCACTTTTCAAATTCTATGTGCATAGGAATCCCCTGGGGATCTTGCTAGATGCAGACTGTGGTTCGACAGGTCTGAGCATGACCCTGGGTTCTGCATCTCTTAGCAGCTCTGGGTGGATGTGGGGGGTCCTGGATCTGGTGTGGATGCTGCTGGTCTGCAGAGAGCACCCTGAGAAATAACAGCATGGACTCCAGTGCAAGGAGATTGAGAGGAACAGAGATAACCAGACTGGTCAAACCACCCTCTTTCAGCTAATGCTGTCAAAACAAGATGCCTAATCCCTCTAAGCACTTCCCCAGGATAGGCACAGAATACACAATGTGACAGGAGGCTTCTCACTCCTGAACATCTCTCTGTGACACCAGCATCTTCAGAATCCTCTCCTCTGTAACATTTACCCTATTTCCTTTCTCCATAACCTACCCCCAGCCAAAAACAAAACAAACAAACAAACAAACAAAAAAAAACCACTACGATTAATGCCACCCTGTTTCTCGTAACTTAGAGGCCACTTTGGAGTGCATTACCCACCAAAAGTGGACAACTGCTGCATTAGTTAAGGCAAGGACAGGTCACATAAAACCAGCAAAAGAGGATGCCAACAAGGAGTGTGAAATATTTATGAACGCTTCATTTCAGGAACTTGTTAAACTGTGAAACTCGCTGGTCAAGGTGGACGGCGCTCGTAAACTACGCCTGAAGGTGACAGAAGGCAATCCTATACTTCAAAGCAGGATTTCCCAATTCTGATCTGTATAGTTATAATTCTTAATCTAGGAAATTACAGAAACCAGTACAATACTAAGGTTTCTGCATTTTCAACCTCCAGAATTTGGAGTAAACATATTGATAAATTAAAAATAGAGTTTTGGTGAGGCTTTTGTGTCTGAATCTGGAGGGACAGGGAATGGGCTGCTCACCACTGTGCTGGAGCATGGAACTGGCACATAGGTGGTGTTGGATAAATGTTTGATAGTAAGAGAATGAATGGAGGAACATAATATTAATAATAATGCTATGTCCAACTGCACAACTTATTAGCTGGCCTGCCATGACACTGTTTGCTTTGTTGACTTGAAGAGGAGCCTTTAAAAAGGAGGCAGAAATAAAAAGTGGCATTCTCCAAACTGCATTTCTCCAGGACGCAAATGGGGAGAGAGGGGTGGAAACTGCACTGTTCCACTTGAAGATGGTCTGTACATCCATCCTGAGATCCAAGCAAAGGCCCCTTGGAGGCCAGCAATCCTTGGGTGGGAATGGGGGCTACAGGCTGCCCTGCCTGGTCACATGCCAATCGCCAGCAAGGCTGAAGGGCATAGACACCACTGGTGCCCCCTGCCTTAACTTCTGCCTGCCAGCAGCTGCCTTTCTTTGCCTGGAGGCTTCCTTTTGGCTGCCCAACTGACAGTCCCCAAATGCCAGGGAATCATTGGCCTCTGGAGGCAGTCT
This sequence comes from Glaucomys volans, assembly GCA_020662805.1. Classification (NCBI taxonomy): domain Eukaryota; kingdom Metazoa; phylum Chordata; class Mammalia; order Rodentia; family Sciuridae; genus Glaucomys; species Glaucomys volans. The sequence goes on along the minus strand of JAJEJO010004053.1, from coordinate 262,262 downwards.
TTACTTTCAGGCAGCCTGACAGGTTTTGGTGGATACACATACACACTGGCTCCCTTGCCAGGGGGTATGGGGGTGGAGGGTAACCATGAGCCACATGTCTGTCTCCCAGAATCCCCCAGTGTGCCAGCAAGCTCCACACACCACTGTGGTAACCGGTTCTGTCATGCCTACGTTATTAGTGCAGTCCTTCCCCAGCTCACTTCCCCACTCTACCATTGGTGTTCTCTTCACCTCCAACTAAAAGTAACTTGCACTTGGAAGTTGCACATCAGGGTTTGGTTCAGAGGAACTCAAACTAACTGCAAGTGTTTTCAAGGGTGATTCTCCAGCAAAGAGAGGGTCCATAGTACCCATCTCTTTCCAGGGCTGCAGGATTATTAGCTATCAGCTGGCTTTTCCATCCTGAAGTCTGAGCACAGGATCTTAGGAAGTTCCTTAGGGCCCCCAGCTCTGGCCCAACTTCTTCCAGACCATCTTCAACTTCCAAACACAACTTCAGGCACAGTCCATTCTCTCCCATGAAAAGAATAAGCAAAACCACATCTTTTGCTCAAGAACCGTAGGGATCAAATGACACGGGAGTACAAGCCTAATCCCTATTAGTCACCAATGCCCCTGCAGTCAAATTTGTACAAGCTTTCTAATAAGTAACAACACTGGCCTCTGAGAAGGGGATCCCAGTATGGAGCTGGGGAGAGGCAAAGATGAAGAGCGACGACTGCTGGGGTGCGGTGAAACTCTGATGAATCACCAGTGGGGATGGAAAACCACAAAACGGCCAAAATGGAGCAGTTATTTTAAACACTGCTAAACAATGAACAGTAATGAATTGAAAAAATCCCTTCAGGGCCACGTCCCGTCACTCATATTCCATGCAATGGATATTCTGAGCTCCTAAATATCTTAAGGGGTGGGGGGCGGGGAGTCCACCAAAAAGCTAGGAGCTATGGAAGCTGCTACAACAGCCCCACATCCAGGGGGTTCATTGCATCTGCAAAAAGGGAATTTCTAAAGTGAGGTCCCTAAACAACAGTCTCTGAATATTGTCCCAGTAGTAACTTGAACTGGTCACCTAAGGAAGTCTTGCCGTCATACAAGTGGAGGAATCAGGCTGCCAAGTTTGGGGTCTGGTTTACAGTAAACCATCATCAAGGATGATTTGTTACACATCATCAGAGGATTTTTGCTGGGCTTTATCTTTATGGAGAACATCCACTTTGGGGCCCTTCATTCTTGCCCACCTAGTGAGGAGAAGATCTTCTATCTCAGTTCTGATGAGTGAATGACATTTTTTTTTTTTTAAAGACAAAAGAAAAGAACAGCTGAGCTTTTTGCAGGACAACCTATTCCCTTATTTATAATGCAGGACGGCAGGGCCTTGTAAGTGTATATTCTGGTTCATCTAAGGACACTTGGTAGTTCATTTTAAAATTAGATTCATCCTAATTATATGAAAACAACCAACATGTGGTTGGCCACAACACCAGGAAGGCATTACTCAGCACCTACCTTCTGGACTGACCTTCCACATAGCACCGAACTGTTCAACACACAGTCCCTGCCCTCTTGGAACTTAGAGTCTAACAAAGAAATGTCTCACTGGCAGATATAAGCTTCGGACACTGGACAGTGAAGAAATATATATAGTAATTGACTAATCATGTAATATTCTCTGTAGACAAAAGGGTGAGGAAAGCTGTCACTGAAGTGGCATGTGTCAGTGGATACGATCAGAGAGAATTTTGATCTTGATTTTAAACAACCAGGGCAGGATTTCAGGGGCTCTTCAAATTATGTGCAAAACTACACCTTTTTTGGTGTTGGGAATTGATAATATGTACTCCAACACTGAGTTCCACCGTTAGCTTTGCTATGCCATTTTATATAAGGTACTCGAGCATTTGTGAATTTGGTATACTTGGCAGGTTTTTTTTTTTAAAAGTTAGTTGTCAATGGACCTTTATTTTTATATATTTGTACATGGTGCTGAGAATCGAACCCAGTGCCTCACACATGCTAGGCAAGCACCCTACCACTGAGCCACAACCCCAGTCCCCTTGGCAGTTTTTAGAACCAACCCCCCAATGATCCTGGGGACAAATATATTTCAACTCACTCATGACAGTACATTACACTTGACAACATTGATGTTCTCTTTGGCAGGAGTTATTTCAAGGCCCAGATGATTCTGAGACTAAAAATTTAGGGAACTTTCTTCTGGCAGCCTCTAGGAGTACTGAAATTTGCAAACCATAACACTATAATGTCCATTGCACAGGTGTGATGACTGAAGCTCAAAGGAGTTACAAAATTTGCTCAAGAAAACACAGCTAGGAGGTGGCAAAGCCGGGCATTCAACTCAGCCTGCCTTCCAGTGCCCTGTTGGATGTCTACCTCCCCCACCATTCCTGCTCCATTCCCCCTACCGCCCACCGTGGGTGCTGTCTACCCACTGTCTCACTCCAGTGTTCAATCTGGGGCTTCCACTAGGCCAATAAGGGAACTGGGTTTTCTTTTCCCTGCTCTGCGACAGGACATTTAAAAAGTATATCACTGGAGCCTGCGTCGTGGGATACCCAGAGCCCCAGAGACTCCGATCACAATTCAGAAACAAATTTGGCACTGAGAGCATTATTTATTCCCTAATTTGGAATATCAAAAATTAGCCAGATCTGTATGTGAGAGACATTATCAGGATTAACGTCTTAATACTGCACAATTTTCAAAAATATTCTACAGAAATAGACTTGGGAAGAAGAAAGTCTTACCTAGGATAATATGAAGGCATACCACTATGTATTCTTTTTCATATCTTCAGCATAATACTTTGTATTATTATCTCTTAAGAATCCAAAATGAATGGGATCTTTGTCCTTTCTTCTCCCTCTCCTTTTTCTTTTTTTTCCAGGGCTGGGGATAAAACCCAGGGTTTCACACGTGCCAGGCACGTGCTCTACCACTGAGCTATCCCCCAGTCCTCCTTACTTCTTAGAATAAGACATGTTAAGAAAAATTAAATTAGAAGATTTCCAGAAAGGTAAAGCATGCATAGGTACGAGGAAAGGGCTTCTTTTTCTTTTCACTAACATCATATTTATTATTTGTGCCCCTCTTGATTTTTTTTTTTATGTGAGGTATTTCTACAGATCTGGCTAAATATTTGATAAAGTGCATTTATAATTTGGGAAGAAAACAAGCAAACATCCTTTTTGACTAAAAAAGAGGTGCCCTCTGGGAGCAAGCAATTATAGGATAAATTTTAGAATAAATACTAGGAAAATCAGCATTTTAAAGCTAAGCTATTATGTTATGAGTCATTAAAACATAATAAAGTTCTTAAAATTATTTCAGGAAAATGGCTTCAACACCTCTGACAACATACCAAGAGTCAGATCTGGCCTCTGCTCCCTGACATCTCAATTAACTAATGTGCTGATTTTTTTTTTAAAAAAAGGGAACTAAAATTTAAAATATCACTAATATTTTTCTATTGATTGCATGCCAGTAATATCTGAATATACTGGATAAAATAAAATAAAGTATTGAAATTAAAATTACTGGATACTTCTTATCTATTTGCAAATTGAAATTGTCAACAAAACTTTTAACCACATGTGTGGTTAAACATTATGTTTAACAGTGCTGGGCTATCAGGGTTTAACAAGCTATGTCCTTCACCTGTTTTTGTAAATAAAGTTTTATTGGTACATGCTTATTTGTGAACTTATTGCTCCCCATGGTTGCTTTCTCACTTCAATGGCAGACTTGAGCAATCTGAACAAAGACTATATGTCTTGAAAAATGGAAAATATTTACTGTATGGCCTGTTACAGAAAATATTTGCCAACTCCTAGGCTAAAAGATAACTGAGATTACCTAACTTACTTTACAAGTACCCTTTTATAACTAAGGAAATTAAAGCTCAGATAAGACGAGGAACTTGTTCAAAATTTTTTTTATTCTTAATTAGGTGGTGTTTCCATAATGCCATCCTCTCATTGATTCATTCATATTCTTCATCCATTTCTAATCTTAATCATTAAAGAAATAAAATCTGGATCAGTTAGACAATCAACACTTAATATGACATAGTGAATCCCAACACAACAATGTCAGTGTTATTTCAATATGGTCACACAGAATTTTTGCTTCTGTTAGACATGGGAACTGCAGGAATGTATGTACAATCGCAGAGAAATTCCTAAAGTCATAGAACTCTGAACAATATATGATAGTCCTTAAGCTTCCCTTGAGAACATTTTAGAGATTCCATCAAGTAATCTGTTTTCAAATTACATTTGAAATTCCCCCAAATGTAGAGCTGGCTAGCTAAAAATATTCATTATTGGAATTAAACTAGAAAAATTTAACCACATGTTGGAGAAAGTGCAATCTGTTCCCAAAGACATTGTGGCAACTTGTAACTAACTGCCTCAGCCCTGGAGCCCCTACCTCTCAGGTGATGACTCTGAGTCTTTAACTGGTCTCCTCACTCCCAGACTCCCTTTCCCTCAAGATATATCCCAAAGCACTCTCTTAGAACAGAAATCAGATTTACATTCTTCAGTCTCTTCATGCTATGAAGCAAAGGACATCTTCATTATCGGTGTCCAGAAAAGTCCTTACCATAGGGTGCCTACAATACTAGACCCCAACAGCCTAGCTTAGTGTCCTTTCTTTATACAACACTGGGCTTCCCTGAATGCTTCACACGTTCACACCCACTTCCTATGTTTGTATTTTGTGTTCTTTTTGCTTAGAACCCTCCCTTCCCCTAAGTAGGTGCTCCCACTATACACTGTATTTACTATATTACAGAACTATCAATATTGTAATTACCTGCTAAATATTATTACTCCCACTAATACAAATAGCTACTACTTAGGAATACTTAACTGTGGGTCAAGCACTACATTATTTCATTGCATTTTCACATATTATAGACAATGAAATTGAGCACACTTAATGAAGCCAGGTGAGGTCATAGCAGGAATCCCCACATTCCCACTACAAGGCCCTACTACTTAACCTCTGCACTAGTGGTTCTTGGTGGCAGCACTTTTGCCTTCCAGTAGACAATGTCTGGAGACTTTTTGGATGTTACTGGTGCTACGGGCATCTAGTGGGTAGAAGCCAGTGATGCTGCTAAACATTCTATAATGGAGAGGCAGTCCTCCATAGCAAAGACTTACCTGGCCTGAAATGCCAAGACTGCAGTGATCAGAGGAATTATCTGCCCCCAACTCTAATGGTACCTGCTATTGAGAAACACTGCTCTACACTTAATCAGCTACTGTGGACTGACACAGAAGACTCTGACCATCTCCTCAGCAAGAAGTTTTGAATGTTTGCCATGGTATCTTGGCAACTAGCATAGTTCCTGGACCCTAGCAGATACTAAGGGCATTTGTGATGGATGGATGCATGAATGGGTGGGTAGGTGAGTGGATAGATGAAAAGAATCCAGAGGAGGGAAAAAAATTATTTTAAGGCTAAGTTTTTGTGGCAACTTCAATAAAGATAAATCTGAACATATATTCTTAATGAAGAGTAAAAAATAAATATAGAGCATATTCCAAAACATGCCTTAATATTACATTTATGAACCTATAGAGTGTGGCCAAATTAACAAGCCAAATGTACAGGACTTTTTTTTCCCCAGAAAGTCTCAGGAGGACAAGATGTTTTTCAAATTGCTCATAAGTACTACAACTACCAGATGTACTGAGAGGTTTATATTCCATGTAGTTCATAACTTAATTTTTTCAAATACATATTTCTGGTATAAAGTTTCCCTGGTTCCTTTTGTTTTTTTAAGAAAAGAAAGAGAAAAGCAATACATAAACATTCAACCCCTATGCTTTCCCTCATGTTTATCCAATTCAGATATAAATATCTTATTTTGGAACTCCAAATATTGAAAGTGTAGCAAAAATTAGAGTAAAAAGACACATAACAGAAATAAACCATTCTCTGGCCTGTGTAAATCAATGATTTAAACATTAGGAATAAAGCCAAGGAAAGACAAAGATTATGATCATGATATTTTTAAAGTAACACATTTAGCCAGATTTTTACAGCATAGACAAACACTTCAATGGTAGTATTAACCAGTGTTGAATATAAACCGCTAGATATTTTTTTAATGAAAAAGCAAAATGTTTCACTCTGGCTTCTTCAATTTATCACTTTTTGTGAAATACAGTAAGAGGTTAAAACAAATGAGCCTGATTTTTTTTGAAAATACTTTTTAGTCACAGTTGTTGATGGTCCTTTATTTTATTTATTTACTTATATGTGGTGCTGAGAATCAAACCCAGTGCCTCACACATGCTAGGCAAGCACTCTACCACTGAGCTACAGCCCCAGCCCCAAGGAGTCTGATTTTTAAAGTGTAATATTGGTAAACTGTTTCTCATAACCTCTTGCACTGAACTTCATCACCTGAGGTCTCACACACATACACAAACTCAAAGAATATGATGATCGCATACCTTTTGATAACTGTGAATATTCATAACACACACTAGTATACAAATGGGCTCTGGAGTTTCTTGCACTAAGTGGCTAAACTCAGCATTTCCAAACATAGTTGACAATAAAATAAGAAAATAGTAAAATAAGTAATAATAAAATAAGACAAGGATCTGCCAACACATTCAGGATGAAGAGAAAAGACCGAGCGATGACTCAGCAATGGTGGGATTCATAGCTTGAGACATCAGCATGGCTGGCATTTGCACCATGATTTGGAACACGGGCCTGAGAAGTGCGGCAGAAGCCAGAGGCAACTGGTGCTTTGGTCAATGCCTCATGAGCATGACACACGCTTGTCACAGAGATAAGAGTCTGCATGCGTGGACATGCAAGTTGGTGAGACATTTATGCACGTGGGAAAGATAGGTAAAAAAAGATGACCAAGCCCAGGAATATCACAGATGTTATCATCAATCATTATTTTTTGAGCACCTGTTCTGGGCAGACATTGCTGAAACCTAGGAAAATGGAGTATTCGGAGAAATAAGCAATAAAGAAAGTACATGTGAACCATCGTAAGGACCAATGCACAATATATGTCACAGGGTTAGGATACTCAGTGGTTCCTGAAGGTCATCATGGTACATTATTCCACTAAAACCACAACTATCTTCTCAACTCTCATCACAAGCACTCCTAAGCCTCACACGTCCTACTAAGTGTACCCCAAAGAACGAAGACCGACCTGCTGTCAATCTGCCTTCCTCCATCCATGCTTTGGCTTTAGCCAACTTATTACTCACAACTTCATGATAAATCTGTAAAATCTTGAACACAGAGAGAGCTGTGATTCCCTGAGGCCCTCTTTCAGAACTAGAATCTTGAATGCATAACTCAGTTTACACCAAACCTTTCCTAATTTTTATAGGCGCTAAGCCATTTTTTAAAGCAGGATTAGGAAAAATAAAAATTAGAATAAAACATCTTAATCAGGAAGATAAAATTAGAGCTCGGATATGTAGGCCATGATCTTCCTCGTGGTGACAAGCTGGATCATGAATTCATGTTTTGGTTTTTCTGTTCTTTGAACATGTCTACATAAATATCATTTAATTTTTGATAAGCATAGCCCAGAAGACAGTTCGAGGCTATGGTTTTTGTCATTGTTGTTGTTGTTGTTGTTTTGGTGAAAGCTTTGACTGCAGGTATTCTGGGTGGTCAAGGGTAGAGCCACATACTGTGCAAACTTAATGGGTCTGAGGAAAAAGAGGGGATCACTATTCTCCAGCACATCTATGTCCACTGTGTGGGAAGTGGGACTTTTTTGGTGGTAAGGCTGCAGTATGCTTCCCTGGGCAAAGTGGAGCTTCCTGCCTTCTCATTCCAGGCTCTCCTGACTCGCTGTTTGGAAAAGACACTTGAGTTTACAGAACTCAGTTTCTTACTCAATAAAAATAGTACTGCATAAGAAGAGCTGTCAGTACAGAAAGTCTCCAAAGCCCCTTGAGATTAGAACAGTAGGGACCAAAGAACATCAATATTGAATGGAGATCACTATTCTAGGTGTCCATTGGCCAGATTCCTGAGAGGAGGATATGGAAGTACATTACTGATGATTCAGTGATTTGGACACTCTCCCCCCACCCCACCCCCACTTTCTTAAGTGCCATTGTTGACAACAAGTTTGGGAGCTTAAAGTGGAGAATGTACATCCTCAATCAGAAGTGCACTGGCCTAACATTCATTCCTACACCATTTGGGTACAAGAGAATCCTGGGAGAATCCCACTGGAATTTACACTTATATCCCTGAGCTACAGAAACCACAAAGCAATCAGCTCCTCAGAAATAAAATGACTTTATTTCAGCTAAGAGTTCATATGAGAAACTCCAAGAGGCACATCCATTTCATCACAGTGGAGAGCGTTTCAGAATCCCTTTGTCTTAATCTATGTACATTGTCTCATATGTCACTGTCTGCACCCTGAACTGCAAGATGACTAGCGGGATCAGGCACACAGTGGGCACATAATATCTGTAGACAGAATAAGCAACCAAATCAAAGAATTGAAGTGACTGTAAATAAAGTAAGGAGTTAACTTGTCATGCATTGCTCAACCAGCTTTGACACCAGAACAAGCCCTTCTAGCAAAACAGTCGCATGATCTGGCCAATGACGCAATGCAGGCAGTAAATATTCACTTTGGGCAAAACCAAGTTAGAAGATGGCATTCATTACCAACATAGAGGAAAACGAGAAGCACCACCCCATCGCCTCCTTCCATCTATTCTCCTGCTGGAGTTCTACCTGTGCTCTTGTGCCAAGCTCCTTATCAGGCGCTGGAGAGTCAAGGATGAGCAAACCCACCCACAGCCCCTCATCACAACTTAGAGGCGGGGACAGGAATTGAAACAGACTTCTTGAAGGAAAAGAACTATGTAGACTAAGGGCAAAGCATCAGGGAAGTTTATGGCTATACGGTCATTTTCAAGTACCTGCCTATCCTGTCCTCTCAAGATTGCTCTATGAAAAGCCTCCTGACATACTACATATCTGAGAAAGTTAGCTTAATGAACATGTTAGCCACTCGAATATCCCACTGGGTTTTCTGCATTGAGGACCATTACCAGAATCTCTACCACTGGGTCACAGCAGCTTGGGCCCCAGAGATAAACTCATACCAGGTTATTTTTCTTCATTGGGTCTTCCAAATTTTTTCTCCCTCATGAGGACTGGTAAAAGACATGACCATATAAACTCTACTTCATTTTCTGTAGAATCCAAAAGTTGAAGCACTCTCCATGACATGATTTGATATTTTATATGAATATATACTATTTGCCAGGCACCATGGTAAGCACTCTACATTATTATCTGATCTATACCAACAACTTGCCTGTGTGCCCTCCAGATCTCTCTCTCTCTCTCTTTCTTTTTTTCCTGTTAAGTTGACTGTTACAAAGCTCAGAACTAAAGTAAATAAAGCAGTAACACTTAGGATTTTAGTTTATCTTTCCCTCCCATTTTTAACAGTCTCGTTATTTTATGGAATTTTTACTATGCATTTACTCAGACACATTTCTGAAAGTCGATTCTCTATAAACAAAAACAAATTGCCATAATTATCGATTGTAATTTCCTCTTATTCCCAGTTGGCAAGAATTTCCATGAATAATTAATTAGAAGATGACCCCTTGGATATCACATTCTGGTCACTTGAAAGCTCACATAATGCAGTATTTTGCACAATCATCTGGTTTAGAATATGTGTATGAAAGTACAACAGGGGGAAAAGAGAAGAGGTTGGCTGACTTAAGTTACACCATAGGATAATTATCAGGTTATTTCCAAATCTATTACTAAGGACTATTTCTATCTTGCGTTGGATCTTGCCAGTCCCATTCCCCACCTCCCTCCCTAGCCACCATTTTTACAGCCTTAACTATACCACCACACGCCCTTGGTCCTCTTAGGGACTGCCAAGGCCAGAGGCACTGCCAAGACCTGCTGAGTGAGAAGTCACTGCTATCACCCAGTGATGTCTGGTCTCTGGAATTTCACTCTTGGTACCGACAATGCCTCTGGAACGCATAAAGATTCTGCTAAAATTCAGGGAGTTGAAGGTCAATGTCTTCAGGGAATCAAGGTAACATTTGTAAGGCAATCTCCACTGCCAAAGGATTTCCATGTACTCAAGGCAATGCCTCCAAGAGGAACATGCAGAAATAACCCTCTACCATTGTTGCTATACAAAATGGCAGGCTAGCTGTTATCAGACAGGGTGGGGAGGTGCAAATTGAACCATGTACACATGCACAAGCCCACAGGCATGCCACAAATTTTGGCATGCCCAACTGGCACCCATTTGGAATGCTGAGTCAGGCATTTGGGGAACATGATGTTTGGGCACAACCATTAATTTATTCAACACAGATTTACTCAGCACCTACTGGGTGCCAAGGGCTCTTCTAGATGCTGGGAAATCTAGAGTGAACAAAATAGTCAAGACTCTCATTTTCATGGGCTCCATATTGTAGGCAGAGGAGACAGGTAATCAACAAATATCAAATGAACTGAACAATTCAGATTGTAAAGAAGATGGAGGGAGGAAAAAGATGCAAACAAACAACCAGTGTGAGGGTTTTAAAAAAGAATGAGGGACTGTCTTTGCTCAAATGGTCTGAGTGTCTACAAAGGTGACACATAACCTTGCACTAGATTAAGAAGGAGCTGAAGAAATCAATCACCTGTATTCTGATTTCCATCAAAAAGACGAGTTTACTAAAAATTATTTTTATAATAAAATATGCAATCTCATGTGTGGCCCCCTAATACCCCATGCTTCAAACAACTGCAAACCTTGGGGAAGGAAAGGAATTCTCAGCTTTCTCAGTTCTTAAGGGAATTTTAAGAAATCACCTTCTACCAAAGATGCTAGATTAAAAGGAAATTTTCTTAGTTCTTTTCTGTAGCAGACTTACTACAAAAAATTGAAAATAGGAGAAATATAATGCCAGTTACTTTGAAAAACAATATTCCAATGTCAATAAAATTATGCTTTTGCATTGTAGTGCCAACAGGAATCACTTTGTAAAAAACCAAAACAATTCTGTAGCTATGTTCAGTATCATTTACTTTTACTCATAAACTAAAGCCAAACTGTATTTACTAGCAGATGTTTCTACTTCCAAGATATAATAAGCCTTTGAAATTTATTAAAAATAAAAATTCTAGCAGCATCTGTTTAACATGCACAAAAAATAAATGGTTGCTCACCAATTCCTATACATAAAATACCCCAAACAAATCACTTACTACTTCCATTAGGGTCCATTAAAACACTTACCCAACTGACATGAAAATATCCTAAAATCATCCACTGCTCAAAATACTTTTGAAATACCTTTTTCATTAATGTTTCTTAGGTTCTGACTCCTTTCAGAATTACAAAGAATTAAGCAGAAGTGAATTAGGGAGCAGATCAGTCATCATGAATATTCAGAATGAATCATGGAACATTTTCGCTAAAATGCAGTTTTTATTCCTTTGCAATACAGTGCATGCAATATTTTATTGCAATGATAAGATAACAAACTAGGGACAAATGATGTAAAAACACTGCCTAACAGGTCTACTTTACCTAATACGTTTATCATTATAAAAATTATTCTGCTCTTGTATTAATGCACGATACTAGGAATGCTTAATTTCTTTAACTTTAAAATAGATCTTTAAAATTGAGTCTTATTAGTACCTAAGACCAATTGCATGTTAAGGGGAAGAGTTTATTTCAAATGTATTGCCGGTTAGGCATAGTGTTTGTATCTTCACAAATTCTAAACGTGTGTGGAGAGAGGAGGGTGGAGAGTCTGAACTTGACTGCTCAGGTAAACTCTTTTTCTTTGACTCATGTTTGGAATTGCTATGCTTCAGACCCTTCTTTTAAATTTTCCCATTTGGGGAAAATTATACATTAGCCTTTAACTGAAAAAACAAAACAAAAACAACCCTCATTCCACCCCACCCCCAGCCTTCTTAAAACAAATCAGAAGGCTTAAGAATTAGCTCCAATAATAATCCTATAATGGTCATCAGGAAATCCTCCTCCAAAATGACAACTGCAGCTAAGAAGGACGAAATTAACTTGGAATAACAACTACCCCAAATGAGTCCTTCCCGGAGAGGTGGGGAATGCACAGAGGGAACTACTAGTAGCACAACCAACTCGAAACGACCCAGAGGAAGATGCTGCGTCAAGAGCAGCAAAGCAAAGAAGCGCGACTCTGGAGTCTAGTCCGAATCGCCACCGATTTCCCGAAGAGGCAGAGAGAAGCAGAGTGAGTCGCCGGGCACGGGTAACAGCGCACGCCAACATCCAGCGTAATTCTCCATTCCAAACCCCGGAGTTCGGGGCAGGAGAAAAAAAGGGGGACAGGCGCCCCACAGTCCCTTTAAACTGCACCCCCCCGCGCCTGCCAACCTTTTCCGAACCCCCGTGTCACACAACTTCCTCATCATGGAAACTTCCACTCGGTTGGGCGCTGAGGATGCCAAACTCCATTTCACAAGGAGCCTGTCAACAACTGGGCTTGGGGTTTGGGGAACAGAGCCGCTGCGACTGAAGGGGGCCCTTAGCCACCCTGCTCCGCCACTGCCCACGCCGTGGCTCTCATCCTGCCGCCGCACGGTGGCGGAGCGCGAGAGGGCACCTCCTCCCAGACCCCGGGCGCAGAAACCCGGCGGAGGCAGGTCAGGAGGCGATGACACCCCCGCCCGCCCACGCCGGCCCGCCTGCCCGCCCGCGCGCACTGAGCTTCGCCGCCGGCGCTCGTCCAGGTTCCTGCGACACCCAGTCCCCACCTTCTGGACGGTGGGAACTGTCGCCCCCTCCTCCGCCTACCCCCACCCCCTGCCTCCTCCGCGCAGTCCTCTCGCCAAATTACCGGAGCCCTCGAGCCTGTTGGGTTGAGCGCCCGAGCCCGGGGAAGGCAGCCTGCGGGCGCTTGCCCCGAGCCCGGGGAGCAGAAGGTCTCCTTTCCAAGCGCACTCACATTATTCATGCAAAGTTAATCCCCGCCGCGTCACGGCCGCCCGCCCGAGGATGTGCGCCTTCCTTGGCCAAGCCCCGCAGTCTCCACCCTCCTCCGCCCCCTCCTCCTGGCGGCGGGGTCCCGGGGAGCGCAGGCGACCGGGCGTCGCGCTCGTCCTACGAAATGTCAACTCCTTGAGCGACGAGAGGCGGCCGTAGCCAGGGCCGCTCCGGCCCTCCCCGGCCACTCCACTTTTATAGGCGTAGGAAGCGAGTGTAGCAGGGGCACCGAGTCCCCGCCTCTCCGGCCCCCCGCGTGCCTGGCCCGCCCGGCCCGTTCCCCGCGCGCTGCCTTACTCTGGGCTCGGGGTGCCTGTTCCGCGCAGGGTGTGCGAACCGGTGACCTGGTTTCCCCCGCAGCCCTCCCGGCCGTCCGACTCGCGCGGCGGCGGCGGTGGCGGCGGCGGCCAAGAGCAGGCAAACCGGGCTCCGCCAGGGGCGCAGCGAGGAAATGGCCTCCTGGCCGCACACCCTGCCGCCGCCGCCGTCGCCGCCGCCGGTCGGGGCAGCCCGGCCAGTACTGATGCCCCTCGCCCGCTCCCGGGCCGCGCTCCGCCGCGCTCTCAGTGCCCGACTCGCTGACCCCTACCCCAGGTGCTACACACACGACATCCCAGGGCCAGCCGCCTCCGCACCTGCCTCCCCAGGTGCGGGAGCTCCCCCTCCTCCCAATCCCGGCCGTGCCAGCCACCGGGCGGGCCCTTCCAGGGGTGGTGACGTTGCCATGGGTTTGGTGGCCGCACGTCCGCCCACCCGATTGTAGGCGCATGGAGGTTCGAGTTTGGGCGTCATTCCTCTAGTTTCGGAAGAGGAAGGAATGGGGGATGTGTGACAAGGGGACGGAGTGGGGGACTTCTAGGAGGTTGGCCGCCTTTGCCCGGCGCGATAGGCGCTGCCCGTGCCGCTGCACTCCTCCTGCCGCCCCCAAACAACTTGTGGCGCGTGTCGGGACGACAGGGAGCTCTCACTGCTCCCGGGGCCTCCCGCTGGCTGGGCCGTCTGGCGGTCCTCTTACCCACAGTCACCCTAGGAATGGAAGTTTGGAAAATGCCTTGCTTGTGCTTAAGGGAGACCCCCCCCCCCTCCCAACACACACACTATTATGCACTCCTGGGAGAGGTGTGGTGCAAGGTTGGAACACTCCACACCCCATTAATAATGGGACACCCCATTATTTTGTCTTTGCTCTGGAAATATACAAATAAAACCCAGAGGACAAAAATACTTCATACCTTGAAGAGTTCTGCCTTGGCAAATAGCAGTTCTAGAATGTTTCCTGCCTCAAGTCCTAAAGGTCAGTGGTTCAGACTGGGAGAAAAATAAAGCTGGCCACTTGCTTCTGAGCTAGATTGCTTGGAAAAATACCCACTACTCAGACAGCTAAAATGCAACCAGCACCAAGTTATAGTTGAACAAAACTGCTTGACAATAGGGTTTATTTTCTAATAAACAGCAGTAAAACAATTTCTACTTCTTATTTCAACATACGTCTTTATTCCTTTAACACACAATGTAATAGAACTAAGACGATTTGTGTTTTCAACTGTTTGAACATTGTATAGATTAGTTATTAGAGAGTTTTCTACATTTCCAGCCTGCAACATGTGTTTTATTCCAGTTTCTGAGTGTTCCATAGACAGGGGAGAGGCCACCACCCTGCTGACAGCATTAGGAATCACAACTGTCAAGTGGTTCCCTGCATCTGGATGAAAAGGGCTTCAGCTTGCTTGGAGAAAGATGCAGACCTCCAAGCTCTTGGAAGGGGTCTCTCCCATCAGACTCCACAAACTCCATTTCCCTTCTATCCTTCATGAGAAATCTGTGCTTTATTCTTTGCTCTGAAGAAGTTTACACATAGAACTTGCCAACTTCTATAGTGGAGAGTTATGCTTTGCAGGGAAGTTCCTGGGCTTTTCTCTGAAGCTGCCCTGGGATGTTTTGGATGGTTTGAAGGAAGGCTGTGCAGTCCACACCATGGTTCCACATAGGAAGCCCCCTGGTGGCTAACTGAGGGTGGAAAGCTGCATGCTCCAGTAGGCCACTTTTACAAATGGGTGGGTCTTCTGGGCCTCACAGGGTCCAAGGAGTCTAGTGAGCAACTTTGCATTAAGGGGAAAATGCCATCTTTCCTGACATGGTGGACGTCAAGTTGCAAAACCTGATGGAACTTCTTACTTTCCCTTTTTTTTTATAACTTGGAGCTATTTATTTTTCTAAATTCTTAAGAAGGAAGAATGAAGTATAACAAAAACTTGCTTCTTGTTGTTCAAATAGATTGGTGTTTCTGATCTCATTTTGCCAGGAAACTTCTGAAATAGAGTCAATTAAAGCCTTATATAAATAACGTGGCATTATTTGAAAAATTCCTGAGACTATGATTATAACAATGTTATGTAACAAGGCTATTGCAATGTTATTGAAACAACAGGAACTAATAGGATTCTATTCCAACAGGCTTTCTGAGGGCAGTCTTCCAGGATGCATGATGCTAAGGGTTACCAACAGAGCATGACATTTGTCTGGTTTTATATAAGGTGGGGGTGGTGGAGCAGGATGTCATGAGGATCTGAGTAAAGGCAGAACATGTTCTTTAAATCTGAGAGCTCATGGTCCTGTGTCCCACCAAATGCAGTTGACTTGAGAGAGCCATGTTGTATTCCACCTTAACCATCCTCATCACCAGAATCTATACATCCCAAACTGATGACCCTATTCAAAGGAGCAATCCATTCATATCAATCATCCAGCAGCTACTGGGATAAGAAGATGAATGAAACACAGGGCCTAACAGAACTGGCTTTAGGATAAAGTGAAGTCAGTTGTGCAAGTATAGGATCTGAACCTGTTTTATTTAACATTGTTCATTGTGGATGGTTATTATATTAATTTTGATTTCTAAAACATTGCACTGAAACATTTTCTCTCCATTCTTGAGCTTTTTGGCAACCCCTTAAATATTGTGCCAGAAGTAAGTGTCTTACTAAGTCTGGTTCCTGCCCTACCTTTTCCTGCCCTACTGTCACCAGAGTCCAATCAGAGTAGTGAATTTCAAGTTGGAATTTGCTGAGAAGAAAAGATGATTAATATGTGTTAAGGGACTTGAGGTCAGAGGGTTAGACATGTAAGTGTGAGGTGAGGGAAGAGCTCTAAGATTTCCCTGAGGAGTGGCACTGGGACAAGTTCAGCAGGGGCTGACCAGATTTTAACAAGGATGTGTGGGGACTGGAGAAGCACCATTCTGGGGACTGGAATCATTCGTCTGTCATTCATTCAACGACTACTTCTCAAGTTGGCTGTTCAGTCAAATGACCTAGCCCAAGAGATTCTCATTTTCACTGTTAGTTCCTGGAACTTATTTTTGCTATGAAAGTACCAATGATTTTGGTCCATAGCAGCTGAGAAGAATGGAAAACCTACCTCAGATCTTTAGGAAAGACAGACTCTTAGAGGAGATGACCGATTCAAAATTAACTAATTGAAGGGTAAAAGTCCAATGAGAAAGATAGAAATATAATTCTCCCTTGGTATCCATAAGCGTTAGTTCCAAGACACCTCTGCAGCTCCCTGATGGTCAAGACCCATATATAAAATGGTGTAGTATTTGCATATACCTACATATACCTTCCTGTGTACTTTAATTCATATTTAAACTACTTATAATACCTGATGCAATGTAAACTCTATATAAGTAATTATTGTGCTGTATTGTTAAGGAAATAAAGAGAATGTTCAGTACAGATGCAATTTTTAATATACAATGTGCTTGAATCTGCAGATGTAGAGTCCAAGGATATGGAGGGCTGACTTTATTAATTGCTATGTGAACTTGTGGCAAGGAGGCCAAGATAACTCAGGAAGAATGGGGGACTCAGGTAAGAATTTCTGCAAAATGCAGCTGGGTGTGGCTTCCAGAGGAAGGGGGGTTTCGGGGAGAGAAAGAAACACAGACAGAGTGGGCTGTAATATTTACAGGGCCCAGTACAAAATGAAAATGTGGGTCCTGTTTTCTTCAAAAAAGCAGGAGAAAAAAGTGCCGAGAAGATACAAAATGAAAAGCTATGTCCTTTCCCTCTACATACTGTCTTTAGAATTGTCATGGTACTTTTCATTTGCTATTTAATACCATTCTAAGGAAAGAAAAATAAATTATCATGACAACTTATTTTTACCATTCGTCCTGACATTGTGCAATGTCAGTTTTAAGTGCAAATATAATAGCATTTAATTCACAGGCAAAATCAACAAAATTATACCGTTCGTATTTCGTAGCTCATATATGCCAGAATTAAACTGCTTTTATTTCACTTCTTGACGTGTGCCCATTCCACTAATACTCTGCCTTTGCCATGCTGACATGTAAGGAGCAACTGAAAGGAATGGGACTTATGTGTTGCTCTCTCTTTTTTTTTGTTTTCCTTCATTATTTTCAGAGTAAATGGTTAGCTAATTCAGGGAAGTAACATGAATAAGAAAGGACATGAAAGGGCTCCTGGGCTGTTGTCTTCTTCTTGTGTTCAAAGTAACTCTGGGTGGAGTGAAAACCATGGCCTTTTTGGGTTGTCAGTGCCCGCACTTAACTGTCTTAAATGTGACATTCTTCCTTTGTATGTTCACCCTGAGTTTGCTGAAGTCCCACACATTGTGGTTCTCTGCCATTCCACGTTCGTGGGCATGAGGCTGGGGATGTGGCTCAGTGGTAGAGTGCTTGCCCTGCATGTGTGAGGCACTGGGTTTTCTTCTCAGCACCATGTAAAAATGAACAAATAAAACAAAGGCATGTGTCCATCTACAACTAAAAAAAAATTTTTAAAAAGAATGTTATATTGTGAGTGGAATTGTGAAATGGTAATGGATATGCATATTGAGTGTATTTCCTATGTTTGTGTACATGCTCTGTGGTCCCATCAGACTTCCCTTATAAAACACAATTTCAAAGACAAAATTGTTAGGAATTTCTATATGGTGAAAGTTACAGGTAAGAGAAGCAGTCATGTTGAATGCTTCCATAAGCATTCAACAAAGTTCCAGGCTCCAAATGCCAAGCTGTTCTGAGCTTGGTGCCCTATGCAGGTGTACAGATTACATGCCCATGAATACCTTGCCCTTTTCTGAGGTAGAAGCCTAGAATATGTTGGCAATACAAGTAACATGTTGCATGGCTTTTAACAGCAAGGAGTATGTAATGTAGCTACCATTTATTAAAAATGTTTTATGTTCCAGGTACCACCCTAAATACCTAGTGAATCTTTTAATGTTTTCCCAGGACCTCTGTAAAACAATATTATTATTGCCCCATTTTCCAGGTGGGGAAGCCAATATGTGTGAAGATAAATAATCTGCTCAAGTGTAGGCCCAGGTGCTGGAGGCAGAGGGTTCCCTTTGGACCATCTCATCATGCTACCTATGTGCAAGAGAGGGAATCATGGGGCAGGCACATGAGACCAGAAAATGTATGCATGTTCTGGGCATCCTGAGACCCTCCCCAGCTCCTCACTTAAGGGACTACTGTGCCCTGAGACAAATAGAAGAGTCCAAAAAAAAAAAAAAATTACATGCCACTGATTAGAAAATTCTCTAATCTTGTTCTCTTCCCTTGTTTTCCAGCTGGAGGTAGAAGGTTCTGGGCCCTGGGCAGGAACTTATAAGCCCCAAGCTGGAAGAAGCTTAGGTCTTTAGTTGTCATGTAGAGGAGAGCTAGCATACCCTGGCTGAATTGTTACTGTGATTGAATAATCAACTTCTTTTGTGTTAGGTCACTAAAATGTGAAAGTTCATTCATTGCAGTAGCAGTAGTTAGTGTTATCTTAATATACCTGTCAGCGAGGCCAGACTCTATCATAGCACAAATCATCTTTAATTAAGTACAGTTAACACAAGGAAATAGACCTAAGCATATCAACATAGATCTAGATCCAAGACAAAATGTGCTAAAAAAATGATAAGAATGATAAGTTTTTAGTTGATCTGTAATTTATATACAGCAAAACAGATAAATCATAAGTATTCAGAAATTCAGTCAATTTTTACATTTTTATACCCCTGTATAATCATCACCCAGAACAAAATAGAACAGCAATGTATCTGTATCTTTCCTCTGTGGATAATCCCACACTTCTAGAGGTAACCACTATTTTAGTTTCTGTCATTATTGATGAGTTTCATCGGATATTTAAATATGTGTGTATATATGTGTGTGTGTGTGTGTATACATTTGTGTATATATACAGAGAGAGAGAGAGAGAGAGAGGAGAATCAGTGTGTTCTCTCTTATATCTGATTTCTTTCATTCAAGGTAATGTTTTTAAGATAAATCCACATTGTGTGGTTTAGAGAATTGTCCTATTTTAAATTTGTTTGATATTGCATTATATAAATATGCCACAATTTCTTAATTCATTTTCCAGTTGATAGACCTTTGGTGTTTCCAGTTTGGGACAAACATTCTTCAACAATTCTTTTTGGACACATGTACACATATCTCTTGGGCATATGCTTAGGGGTGGAATTGCTGATCATGTGTCATCTCCAAATTGTTCTATTAAAGCACTCTCTAAGGTACTAGCATAATTCTCTGCAACTGGAAGATGGTTAATTAGCACTTGCTGACTGGTTTGTTCTTACAGTTATTACAAATAAGATATTCAAAGTCACATGGCATCTAATCTGCATGAATAAATATTATACAATATCACATGTAGGAAAATCCTCAAAATAATATTATGTGTAGATTAATTGAAATCTCTATTTGCTGCTGCAAATCATCTCTTATGAACTAAGCTACATACTAAAAACCTATGCAAGAATGGTGATGAATTTAAGGACATCAAGAAAAGGTGAATGGGGAAAAGTAGGGTAAGAATACCAAAACATTTCTGAATTACATCTTAATTTTCAGCTATATGAAAGATAGGCTTAAGATGAGCTGAGTGATTGCTAATTGGACTATAATAGCATATGTTCATTGTGAGCACATGAAAGTACAGTGTGTTGTCAGATTCTTTGTCAATCACAAGAAATCTAGTGGTTCAAGACACATCTTCTCAAAACATGTCAATTAAGTACACTTCTTTTTTGAGTAACGGTTATATGCATCTGCAATTGTTCGGATGTTAATTTGTTCCCCCAAGAGTTCATGTGTTGGAAGGTAGTCCCAAGTGCAGCAGTATCAAGAGGTGATGGAACCTACAAGAGGTGAGGTTGTATGGGAAGGTAACTAGTTCATTGGGGGGGCACTACCTTTGGAAGGAACTACTTTCGTTCCCAAGAGATCCCAAGTTAGTTCTGCTGAGAGTGAGTTCTTACGAAAGAGCAAGACTGATCCCACCCCACTTTCTGACTTGTCTTGTCATGGATCTCTTCCTTTCTCCTCTGCTGCCAACAAGATGCCATCCACCATGTTGTAATAAAGCCAAGGGGACAGTCACAGAAGCTGAATCAATGGGGTGTTCAGCCTCCAAATCTATGAGCTAAAAATCCTGTCTTCTTTACAAATTACCCAGCCTCAGATACTTTATTCTAGCAATGGAAAATAGACTAATATGACATAAAAAAATGGAAACATAATTGTAAACATGAATTAGTGAAAATATCTTTTAAGTTTATAAAGGGAATAAAGCAAATCTTACCAATTTTCATAGAATAAACTCCAATTAATTTAGAAGCAATAGCATATAATATGATGCTTATGATTATGGGCTATTTTCAGATTCTTAAATTCTCTGGAATGACAGTCATAAATTTAAATTCACTTGCTTTTGTCAGCTTAAAATGAGATTCCCAATTTGAGGGCAATATAGGTCTTCCTGAAATCTCTTATTTTTATGCGCTATAGCTTACTCTCTTTTATAATAAAACTTGCCTCACCTGCAGTTGACAAAGCATCATGTAAAACATTAGTCACAGAGTTCCTCCAAACAACCATAGAACATATTTTGAGCATCCATAAATGATACATTTGGGCCTAATCAAATCTGGAGAGAGTGCAAGAAAGGCCTGAATTTTCATTTATGCAGATTTAGGGCAAAAATCTCCACTGTATTTCATACAGATAAAGTGTTGATTGAGTGTTTGAGTTCCAGTCCTCTTTCTAATGATGTGATTTGGGCATGGACTTAGCTTCTCCAAACCTCATCAGTTTCTTCAACTGTAAAAATGGAAAAAACAATCATACCAACTGGATAGAGATGGTGGGAAGAATCTATGATAATAAAGAATGTGGTGCACAATGCCTAGCACATAGTAGGTGGTTAATGCATGTCATCTGTCATTGTTATTTTGGAAAAAAGTAATTTGTGCTGCTTGAAAACTTAGGAAAATGGCGAAGGCAGAATTTTATCTTGAAAGATACTTTTTCCTTAATTAATTAATTACTCAATACATACTTAGAAATATTTGCAACAGTGTAACTAACCCTGGGCAGGATATTCTGGGTTCTAGTGTAAAAACAACACCAGAGTCAAAATATTCCTCTTTGTGGGGCTCATATGTCTTTGAATAATATATAAATTCTCTGAAAAGGGAGAGATACTCCTGTCTTTGGCAAAGATGAACATCCTCCCAAATATATGGCTGAATTCAGACGTGCAGAAATAACAGCCAGAAACAGACTCCTTTGCTGACCTATGAGTGCTAGTCTTTTATAGAGGTCTTTTGAGGAAGTGATTCAGTTCTTAGAAAGACCTTTTTATGAATATTTTCCCTATAACATTTTCTAACTGCTACTGTTTTGGTTTGGGTATGAGGTGTCCCCTCAAAATGCTCATGCTGGGGAATGTGGCAATATTCAGGGGTGAAATAATTAGATCATAAAACCTGTGACCTAATCAGATTAATCCATGTGATGGATTAATAATTTAAATGGATTATTGGGTTGTAACTGGAGATAGGTGGTTGGAAGAAGTAGGTCACTGGGGGCATGTTCTTGGGAATTATATTTTGTGCCTGGCTTCTTGCTCTCCCTGTCTCTGCTTCCTGGCTTCCATGAGCTGAGCAGCTCTCCTCTGCTTCACCCTTCCACCACGATGCTCTGCCTTACCTTGGGCCAGAGCAATGGAATCAGGTGACCATGGACTAAGACCTCTGAAACATGATCCCCAAACATTTCCTCCTCTAAGGTGTTCATGTCGGGTATTTTGGTCACACTGATGAGAGACTGACTAACACAGCTATTAAACTCTAAATTAGAATACATTCTTCCAAAATCCAGCTTCTTAAATGCCTGTGATTTTTTTTTTCCAATACAGGAGAAAGTGGAGACTTGCAGAAATCTCCAAATGCTAGATTTGGAATTAATCTGATCTGAGTCTGTAAGTACATGTGTGCCTTTGTCTAGTCATTCTCCCCTAGTCCTCCTGTCCACAAGAATAAACACAAAGGAATGGACTAAGTAATTCCTAAAATTCCTCCTAACATTCACATTGTAAAAGTCTATGCAATTCTATCCCTACTCAGTAATCAGAAAAGATCTTTATTTTATGAAGTACTCCTTATTCTTTCCTAACAATACTTTTGGGTTCATTAACTTAACAGATACATTCAGGAATTTAATTTTTCTAAAGCAAAATCTGTTATTATTCTCCACTTTGTCAGGTAAAAATGAAATGGACTTGTGTTCCATTCCTGAGGTCAGTTTCTTTTGTGAAGACAGGAAAGTAGCTTCTTTGTTTTCCTGATATTTTAATAGCATTTTCATTTGATATATAACTCAAATGGCAGGAAGCTTTTTATTTGCTTGGTTGGATAAGATATTAACCTCTGCTTTTTTCCTTTAATTAATGAATGGCCAGAGAATCTGTAAATCCAGGTTCTTTTCTGGCATTTCTTTCAATGACTCCTACCCATTCTTGTGCTCATTTATGACATTTTTAAATGGAGTATGTTCCCTCATATGAGGACATTTGACATTTCTAAAGGTGATGATGGGCATGTCCTCTAGGTTAATTTTCTCTGACCCCTTTAGAGCATTTAAAGAAATAAAAAAGTATTCTTGGTTCAGACTGTTAGAGTGATTGACACAAAACTGTCCCTACCAGGAAGTGAATCATTCCTATCACTGTGTGCCTACTTTTCACTCCTGCCTCCAGGCCTCAATGTCGCCATTGAAAGAAGGCTTTGTGGCTACTGAGGTTAGAGGAAATACCAGCAGGCAGAAGTCGTATTGCATCATCCATAACAAGGCCTTCAGATCCACTGCTGAACTTCCCTGAGCCCCAGTTTTATTATTATTTTTTTTAATATTGCTTTGTTTTTGTTTTGCTTTTACCTAAAAAATGGAGAAACCCTCCTCATTAAGGAGATTAAGTAAAAACAGGCTTTTCTTCTCACAAATGATTTTCCTTTGGAGTGAAATCCACCATTTTATGATTGACAGCAAGTACAAGAAAACACAAAAGTGGTGGGCAGGGACCTGGGGCTACCTTTGCTCAGGAGAGGCTGTGATGAGGGTTTGTGGGCTTACTCTACAACCCCTGCTCTCCTACTCACTATGTCCTTGCCAGAGCTTGGACAATCAGTTTGACTATTAGGAGAAAAGAAAAGAAAGGAATGTGAAGAGAAAAGAAAGGAATGGTTACTGGATGTTGGCTCTCTGAACCTCGTTGTGTTCGTCTCTACCTTGGGTAGATAGATTCTATCTTTCATGCAAACTGAAATTAAATAATGAGGATCTAATGAGATAAGCAATGTGAAAAACATCTCCCATCTAGACTGTTTCTAGGACACTCTAGAAACACAATACATCTTTATCTGGGAAAACCCACTAGCACCAAAAGAGCCACATTGAAATAATGGGAAATCACAGACCCTTTGGTGAACCTCAGGCAAGGATCTGGAGACTTGGTAATGTTAAGTGACATTCAGTTCATGTAAATTTGGGTCAGAATGCCAACCAGTAGATCTTAGCAAGTGAAACGTGGCAGATGAGCAGTTTCTTCTTCCTAACTTTTGGCTTTTGGCCCTGAATGTATGCCAGACTCCTCAATTCTCAAAGTTCCTTTTTTTTTCTCTTCCTCTTAACCATTTCTAATGTGAGCCTTTTCAGAAAGATAGCCACCCATAATCCTTTCTGTGTCTGGGTGAAAGGAACTTGACTTGCTACTGGAACAATGGCTATTAGGAAAATTAGTCCTTGATCTTCTTCCAGCAGAGGTTCAATGTTGCCTTGGGGCCTTTGCACATGCTGTGATCTGTACCTTAAGCTTTCTTCCCAGAACCTTGAATGGCTCCCTCTATCACATCTGAGGGGCCCTTCCTGACCAGCTTACACAACACAGCAACAACTGCTCACTCTCTAGCCCACTGGTTTTCCAAATGTTATCCTCCCACCAGTGACTTAAGCATCATCTGAGTTTTTTAATGTTTTCAAACCAGGGATTGAACCTAGGGATCAACAACACCCCCAGTCTGTTTTTATTTTGAGACAGACTCTCACAAATTCCATAGGGCCTCACTAAATTGCTAAGGTTGGCTTTGAGCTTATGATCCTCCTGCCTCAGCCTCCCAAGCTGCTGGGATTATAGGCGTGCACCACTGCACCTGACTTGAGAATATTTTTGATTTGAAAGTTTTTAGTCCCCACCCAAGACCTACTGAATCAGAAACTTGGGAGGATGGGGCCTAGAAATCTCAATTTTAACAAGAGTTCCAGGGCTTCTGGTGCAAGGTGAGGTGTAAGAACTACTCTGGCCCTTGGCTCTGTTTTCCATCAGTCTTCATTAGCTGCTATTACATTAACTATTTGCTTCCTTTCAGATGTATTGTCAAGCTTCTCTACTAGAATGCAAGCCCCATATGATTGCTTAGAGGGCATTTGAGAGGCTAAATGCAATCTCTATAGTACAGCAGAAGGACGCTTTCAGAACAGTATCTGACATAAGGGAGGCTCTCAGAAAAGGCTTTGAGACCGAGAAAGAGGTGTCACTACAGGGCTGGTACAATCCATTACATTACCAAATACTATACAGAGCATGAAGTGACAATGTCATCTAAATCTCCACCCCAGGTTAATTGGACAGATGGATGGTAACCTAGAAAGGACTCAGGGCAGGAATTATGTCTCTCATTTTAGTTAAGTTGACCAACTTAGATTTACTGAAGGTAGTGCCATTTGTAAATGCTATGCTTCAGACCAGGACCCAAATTTAACAGTTCTTGTCTTGTCCCCTTACCATTATACTCAGGTTTCAACAGTAACTATACACACAAGAGCACAACACCAAGAGATCGTAAATATTTGGAAAAGGAGGGATACACACACATGCGTACACACATGTATATGTAGGTTTTATTTTCTTTTATTTCCTGGGTTCTCCGAACATCCCCCCTCCCTTTCTTTCTTTTTCTAGTGCTGGTATAGAACCCAGGGCCTATGCATGCGAAAGTACTCTGCCTCTGACCTACATCCCCAGCCCTCTTCTCTGAATCTTTAACATGCTTATTTTTTTTGCAAATGGCTGAGTATAAAATGAATGATAAAATGAATATTTGTACCTTGAACAATCTTTGGGAACTAGGGAACTTCACAGACTTTTCCAAACTAACAATTTAGAGCCACCTAACATGCATTCAGATACTAAAATGTTCCCTCTGATTCTACACATTAGCTCTTGCCACATAACAAACCACCTCCAAAATCAGTAGCTTAGAACACAAATTGTTTATTATTTTTTTATGATTCTGTGAGTTAACTAGGCAATTTCTTAATTTGGGATAGGGTAATCTGTGGTCATATTGCTTACATGTCTGCAGGTTGGCCAGCTGGTCAGTTGGTGGGCCTTCAGTCTGAATGGGTCAGCTTTGTTTCTCAAGGTTTGTTCCCCTCCAGCAGGCTTGCCAGGGCTTCTTCAATGTAGTGGTCACAGGGGCCAAAGACCCAGAGCAGGGCCCAAAGCTTAAGAACTTCTCAAGTCTCTACTTAGGTCACAGTTGCTATAGTTTCATTGGTCAAAGCAAAGCAAATATTCAATTCAGATTCAAGAGAAGGAAAAAATAGCTCTTGAGGGAGGGGAAGATCTACAATGTCATGTTTGAAGATGTATTTAGGGGGACAAATTAAATATCTTGCTTGAGAAATTTAAATGGGAACAGCCATGTGTTAGTTTGTTTTGTATTGCCATTGTGAGATATCTGAGGCTGGGTATTCTCATAAAGAATAGAGGTTTATTTAGCTCAGTTCTGGAGATATACAAGCATTTTCCTGGCATCTGTTTGGCTCAAGCGAGGCCTCATGGAATATAACATCACAATGGCGGCAGTGCATGCAGAAGAGATCACATGGTGAGACAGAAAGCCTGAGAGATTCAGAGCCAAGTTCTCTTGTGATATCCTGTTCTCCTGGACAGAAGAACACATCTAACCACTTCCCACCAGGCCCTACCTCTTAAAGGTTCTACCATCTCTCAACATCACCACACTGGGACCTACCTTCTAGCACTTGAACCTTTGGGGGTTCATCCACATCCAGACCATTGTATGTCCCTTTCATTTTCCCCATGGAATTGAGCATCATATTCAAAGGAGTCCCTAAGTACCTCTCATACTTTGCTTAGCTTAAGAACTCATCACCATATGAAATAATTT
Source organism: Glaucomys volans (assembly GCA_020662805.1). Lineage (NCBI taxonomy): Eukaryota > Metazoa > Chordata > Mammalia > Rodentia > Sciuridae > Glaucomys > Glaucomys volans. The sequence goes on along the minus strand of JAJEJO010004053.1, from coordinate 235,621 downwards.
TTGGCTTTGAGGTTAATTCAAGCTTTCCTACAGTGTTTCAGATATTGGTACAAAAAGCCGAAGCAAAGACCACTGTGTGTATGGAGTCAGGAAGAGGTCTTAGAGAATCTTGTCACATGTGGACAGGCTGGAACTCACCTCATTTACTACACACACAGGGAAGAATAGTCAGGTCACATAATAGACTATATTTGTGTATGGAACAATGGTGGCAAGGTGTGTTCACCTTATCACAGAGAAGGGAAGAGCACATGTTTTGATTATCTCAGTGCTGTTGAGTGGGTAGCTTTTATGTCACTCGTTCGACAACTCTTGTGGTGTAGGGATCAGGAGCCAGGTTCTGGAAAGATTGTGGTGGACAAAATAAATTAACCTCCTCCTTTGTGGAACTTTGAGCTAAATGAGATAGATATTTTGAAGTATATTCAGATAGATAGAAAGATGGATAGATACCTACTTATCTACCTACATACATCATAAGTAGAGAGAGATATACAGAAAAAGAGGTAGGATGGTAAGAGAGGGTAATGGGTGAAGGTACTTAACTCAGTGGGGTAGTCAGAGAAGGCCTCTTTGAGAAAGTGACATCCCAGCCAAGAACTGAGGAACGGGAATAAAAGATCATATTTATATAACACAAAGAGAAGTCAGAAGGAAGTCAGAAAGTATAAACTAAGGCAACAGGTAAATAGAATTAAATAGCAGGAAGATGCATCACCATGTATTCAGAAAAGAGAGAGAGAGAGAGAGAGAGAGAGAGAGAGAGAGAGAATATTAACACTCAAATAATTCTCAAATCACTGTAAAAAAACATAAAGTACTTTATCCTGAAGCCCTGTCAATGTTTCCCAGTTATTTTCCTTTTATCTTGTAGCTGGATTTGAAATAAAAATAGTTTAGAAGAACATCTGCCTTGCATTATCATCCTGTTTTAAAGGCTGTGCTCCATAAGCAGAACAGAAAGCAGAAGAGCAGCATAAACTTTCACAAATTAAAGACCACATGTAACCATCAGCTCATGCACTGTTAGGAAAGGGAGAACGATGTTCATGGTGTCTGGTGATGCCATATCTTTTTTTAAAAAATATTTTTTAGATGTTGAGGGATCTTCATTTTATTTATTTATTTGTTTGGGGTGCTGAGAATCAAACCCAGTGCCTCACACATGCTAGGCAAGCGCTCTACCACTGAGCCACAACCCCAGCCCTGGTGATACCATATCTTGATTTCATGGTATGTTAAAATCAGGAGTCACAAATAGAATGATCTGTAGGGACTGATGAACAAGATGTCATGACAGATTGATTCATGAACTTGCAGCTCTCTTAATGAGATGTGGAACACAAAGGAATGGACGTTTCCTCTATTCTCATAGCCTAGATTGAGTTCTTCTGTTGGGGTTGCTATATTCTCACTTTTGAATGGGATCATCCTTCTGCATGTAAAGCTCATCATTTCCATTGGTATTTATATTCAAGACAAGGTTCTAGGTCCAGGTTTGTCAATCATAGCACTATTGATGTTCTGGGTGGGGTAATTCCTAGTTGTGAGGAACTGTGTCCTGCGTTGTGGGAAGTTGAGCAGCCTCTACCCACTAGATGCCAGTAGAACACACATCCTACCTTCCACCCATCCCTAAGTCTATGACCACCAAAAATGTCTCCAGACTCTGCCAAATGTCCCCCAGGGGGCAAAATCATCCGCAGTTGAGAACTTCTCTTCCACCTTCCTCTGCCAGAAAATACAAATTTTGCTACTGACTCATTAATTCCTAGATTAAGAAACTGATGATTATTGACATATTTTGGCATCTTATGAATAGAGAGAAATGTGGAGATTACTAGTCACATATATAATTTTATCCAATTCTACCTAGAACAATCTAATTGAATTAGAACCTTAATGTTTTCCTCAAAATTGAGGGGGAAAAAAGTTCTGAAGTATGACATTTCAAGTAATGCATTTGTCAGAAAATGCCCAAAAGACAGACATGAATGTACCAAAAATAAGATGATTTTTGCAAACTTTGCTGCAAAGAAAAAAAAAATGCATGCACTAATTATGAATCACCTGCAATTCTCTTGTTTGGCAATTGGTTCCCCAAAAATGTAGCGAAGGAAACTCATAACCTAGGGAATGCATAATACCCCTAAAATGTATCTGAATATCTTATAATAGATCACCTGTTCCCTTTTATGGATGTGTGCAAATGTAATCAGTGTGTTTAAATTTGTAATTCTGTACTTTCTCCTACCCCACCCTGACATGGTACTTTATTACTCAGTGGAAACATTGCAACATTGCAATTCATCTTTTTTTTGGAATAGGTCAGCAGTTAAATCATTGAATCAGGTCGAAAGGACTCTTTAAAAGGTTCATTTTCTCAGGTTGTAGATGAGACAAAGTGATGTATACTTACCACTAACTGCCAATGCCATGAAATCAGGAGAGCATAAAAAGACCTGCTTTTCCCAATGAAGGTCTGCCTCCCAAAGATGACTAATGAACAGGGAGTTGAGAATGTGCCTGCATGACCCATAACTAGGTAGCAAAATGTTTACTTCAGAAATAATAGCCTCAGTCAGGGAACATTTGCAGGTCATTAAGGATGACAAATGAAAAAACCTGTCTGACCCCAGCCCTGCCTTGCAAGAGAGACTCATTGACCATGGGAAACAAGGATAAGTCAGACCGTCTATCAAAGACAACTGATTCATTGTTAAGAGAGTCCTCACCAACACGTTGCCATACAGGGAAAGAAGATGTGGAGCAAAATAGTGAAGTAAAAAAAGACTTACTTTTTAGTTTCCTCTCAATTGCTTTCTATTTAAAACACTTTCCCATCTGTCGTTAAGAGTTACACCCTTGGAAATAACAAATGAAAACGTAGAGTTTGTAGGGTATGTACACATACATGTACAAAGGGCAGTCGGGCTAACATTGAAGTTGTCACCATATTCAATCGAACAGCAAATCTATTCAAGTAGCATACATAGAATTATTGCAGTTCACCTTCCATTCATTTGGAGTAATCCTTTTGTAAGTCATCATTTAATGAAACACACAATTTACTCTGAAATGTGATGATAGCAAAATAGATATATTTAAGTCTCATTATAACACGTGACAATTCCAGAGACCAAAAATGGGATCGTTTTATTCTTCTGGAACCAAACTGTAAGAACAAACACCCTCTGAGACCCAAAGGACAAACCCCAACAATTGAACCCTTACCCTCTCCATTGGTCTGCTTACCGTTCTGCATTTACAATTCTTATCATGTTTGGTTATCTGGGCTCACATACCTGGGTAGAGCTGAGCAGCCCTCTAGGGACATTTTGAAAAATGACCTCTGTGAAGGGGTGGATGTTGGTATGTAGAAAAAGAGTGATGCTGAGAATTCGAATAAATCTGCTGTCATCCTGGCAGCAAACACTTTAAGGCAGTCACCTACCTAGGTTGGATAGTATGCCACAGTGTGGTTCCAAGCGATCTGATGGTTGTAACCATGAGGGAATTATAGAATTCTGGATTGGAGAGGGTTTCCAGGTCTACCCTGGCCCTTCTTCCCGGGTTCCCAGTCCATTCTTTAATACGTCAGTCAAGTGGTCTTCTTGTACTGTTTTGCATTCCTGCTCATCCAAATAATTGAGAAAGAGTAAGACAGGGCTGAAGAAGGAGCCCTCTGGCAAACGACATGAAGCATCCTTCAGGATGGCACCCATGCATTTGTCAACTCACCACACTTCAACATTGCTTGGAACTCCTTGAGAGTCCAGTCTGAGCCTGCACCATCCTTCCAGTTTACCAATCCAGCAACCACAAAAATAAAGGAAGTGAAAAAAAAAAAAATATAAAGGAAGTGATTCTCATGCTGATTCTCGGGAAGCCCATGCTGGCTCATAAGTTTTACCGCCATATCCTTTAGGGATCTAAGGTGGCCCTTGGGGACACATTCTGGAAATGTTAAGCATAATTTATAGCACATATAATTTTTTAAAATTCTTCTTTTGGTTCTGGGGATGGAACCTGGGGTCTCATGCATGCTAGGTAGGCCACTGTTCTATCACTGTTCTTGTTCAGATTAATTTAATTTAATTATAGTTTAGTTTTGGTGGTACTGGGAATAAAATCCAGCAGTACTTTACCACTGAGCTACATTCTCAACCTTTTTTTTAAAAAAAAAATAATTTTGAGACAGGATCTTTCTATATTGTCCAGGTTGACCTTAAACTTACAATCTTCCTGCCTTAGCCTCACAGGGCCCTGCTCAGGTTAATTTTAAGATCTTAAATCAAAAGGCCCCACTTTCTCATCCCTTCTGAAATCAAGATAAGTTAACCACTTGATGACTTTGTCAAAAAGAGCAGTTAAATTCTATTTTTTTTTTTTTTTTGGTACCGGGGATTGAACTCAGGGACACTCGGCCACTGAGCCACATCCCCAGCCCTATTTGTATTTTAATTAGAGACAGGGTCTCACTGAGTTGCTTAGGGCCTCGCTAAGTTGCTGAGGCTGGCCTTGAACTCACGATCCTCCTGCCTCAGCCTCCCCAAGTGCTGGCATTACAGGCATGTGCTACCGCGCCCGGCAGTTAAATTCTATTTAAGAGCCCCTGCTCCAAGAGATAAGAATAAAATGGATGCATTTTAGAAAAGATTTCATAAAAAGAAAAGGAATAAAATGAGAAAATGTCCCATCGATGGTCAGCTTTATTTGTGTGGAAAATTCACTTACCAGAAAGTCCCCAGGCCTTCATTATGTCAATTACAGGAAGATGCTGTAGATTAGTGGTTCTCACTATGTAGTCCCCAAATCAGCAACATCATATCACGTTGAAACTGTGAGAAACGTGGAACCTTGGACCCCCACTCAAGGCCGATAGAATCCATGTCTCTGCATGGGGCCCCGGTTTCACTCTGTTATACCAAGCCCTCCTCTTGAGTCTGTGTACCCTGAAGCTTGAAAACTACTGCTTTAGATGCTGAACTAGAATTGGGTTATAATGTACAGACTTCCCATGCTCCCAACTTGATAGGAATTGTGATGAAGATGATGCTAATTTCAGTAGACCACCTTATCTGAGCATCTCACCATGCATGTAAGCCTTGGGCTAAGTACTATAGGCACTATACCACAATGTCACCTGCTTGTCATTAGAACCCAACATACTACTGTTATTCCTAGCATTTAGATGAGACAATGAAGTGGAGGAAAATGAAGCAAGTTGACCAAGGTCAGATGGTAATTTGCAGAATTGGGATAAGCCCACAAGTCTAGTTGATCACACACACACACACACACACACACACACACTTTCTTTATCACCAGGCCATGCTACCTTCCAGAACCAAGAAAACCAAAAAAAAATCTCCCAAATTAAAAAAAAAAAAATCCCTCTTTTTCTCCACTTTTTAAAATTGCCTCTGTCCAGAAGTCCATGTCAGGAAGCATCCTCCTTCACCCACTATCTCAGCAGCCAAACATCTAACTCTTCAGCCACATCCTGACCTTCCTTTTCAATCTCACCAGAGTTCCAGAGATAATCTCCAGCATAATTTTTCCTTCAAGTAAACCTAAGTTTTTAATCCATATGTTACATATCAGATAGGCCCTTACTATAATTATAAACTACAGTTTAGAAGCTAGAAGAACCCTCTGTGGTAGCATTTATATCATTGCTCCCAAAGTGTGGTACCTGGGCCAGCAGCACCAGCCTCATTCTGGGGGCTTTCTAGAGGTGCAGAACTTCAGGCCCCACCCCAGGCCTGCTGAATCAGTTTTCATTTTAGCAAAATCCTGGGGGGTGATTCTATGCACACTGAAATTTAAGAAGCACTGGTTTATCTAGAGCTTCCTTCTGCTTTCCTGAGGAGAACCAAGGAAATTAAATAACCCACTAAAGGTGACAAATTAAAGGTTAAAATTGAACCTGACGTCACATTGGATATACTTTTCTCTACATCTCTGAGGTCTTCAGTTATGTGCCATCAGATAATGCTAGTCATCTAGAGCTTCTTATATTCTGGACATTGTGCTAAACACATGGATTTTCTCTCCTACTCCTTTACATACCCTATAAATTCAGTATTCTTAGTATCTCTATTTTTTGATAGGGAAACTAAAGCCCTACCTACCTCTTAATCATGCAACTTCCAAGTCATAAATCAGGAATTATAACCCATGAAGTCTAACTTTGAAATCAGCCTGTCACTCCTGGCCTGCATGTAACCCCTTGTCTTTTACCATGACTCTAAAAGTTTCTGTTTAGCTGTTGAGAGAGGGTAGTGTATAAAGATAGTCATGCTGCTTGGTGTCTCTTTTCTTCCTTTAATATTTTTTTAAGTTGTAGATGGACATGATACATTTATGTATTTATCTATTTGTTTATTTATTTATTTTTATGTGGCGCGGAGGATTGAACTCAGTGCCTCACATGTGCGAGGCAAGTGCTCCACCACTGAGTTACAACCCCAGACTTCTTTTCTTTTAATTAATCTTAGTAATAGAAATTCTTCTCTACAGCTGTTTAGAAAAGAAAGCAAAGGGTCCCTCATCTTTCACCCATTTTCTCATCCCTTACAGCTCAGTGTCCCTACCCTCCTTCCTCCTTAGCCCCTCTCCCAGAGTCTCAGGAGCCCTGGTTTGAGAATCCTTGGAGACCTAGACGTTGTGAATTCCCACCCCAGAGTTGGAAAGATAAAGGGCTAATCTTCCTCTCCAGAAGCACTCAAAAGGTAAAAGAAAAAAGGAACAGTCAGGAGGGAGTCATACCTTGGGTAAATGAATTGCTTTTGTGTGCTTTCTTGAATATCTAGCACGCAAGAGGTTATTTCCAGTAAAAACTTTTGCATTCCAACCAACTTCACATCTGAAATGCAACTCAAATGTAAATTGTAAACAGCCTGTTAGGTTCTAATTATAAAAGTTCCACTTCTCTATAGGACCTTTAAAAAAACATTCACATGTTTCCTCAGAGTAAAATGATTTTCTTAACAATTAGCTTGTACATCCCCTTCACATGACACAGACATACTTGATAGGCAAAAATAATGAGGGAAATCCCAGGTCTATTAAAAACACCCAAACTAGAATATGATTTGTAAATTTAAATTTGGGTTAACTATTGAGCATTATGATGATAATAATTTCACAAAAGTCAATTCTTCCACAACTTTTCAGAATTTGGTTAATGTATATAGTGATGAACTGCATGTACTTTTGCTTGAGTCATTGTGGATTTAGGTAGAAAACAAACGCTTTCGAAATTGTCATGTGAATCATAACTAATAGGATTGAACAGACTTGTAACATCCCCAAAGGAAAGTATTCCAGAATCTTCTATCTGGAAATAGACTTAGTCTAGTATTGATGTTCTCCATCAAGTATATTCAGACATGAGCACACATACACACACCCACACATACACAGACCTTTGCTTCTGAATATCTTTGGTTAATCTCCAAGATCCTCAAGGTAAGAATGTGGCCTTATTTGTGTGTTGATTTCTTTTATTATAGTAACATATATTCTTGCCTTAATAAATGTTTGCTGAACTGAATACCACACCTTAACTACATATATCTGGAATCTCTGTTGTGAACTTTATTTAACGGGAAATGGAAAAGATTTGTGGGTTTTGTGAGACTATAATTTTCAATCTCCTGATTTTGTGATTTTTAAGGGCTGGCCATAATGCCATATAGTTCTCTGATTTTATTTCTTTGGTACAAAAAAAGCAAAATGAATGAATTGTGATTGAGCCATGGAACCCAGTTGCTTGCATATGTAATAGGAATTCTAAATTGCCACATAAACACAGCTGCAGTTTTTCAGTCTGAAGGCCTAGAGAAGCATGCCGACTGGTGGGTCGGGGTATTTGGAGCTCTAAATTTAAGTGCATTATTATGAGCTGCGATAGACAATCATCCCGCCTTATTTAAATCTCTGGGCAACTATAAAACTAGAGTGAGTCAAGCTTCTTATCTATGCCTAAATCTGCACAAGCAAGTTTAGCTCGTATCTTAAAAGTTGATAAATTGTACTTTATGGTAGGTCATTGGCTGTTGCATTTATGAAGTTACCAGAAGGTTAACAGTGTAAGAACAGTTTATATTTAAATTATCTCATTGTAAATGTTATGTCAAAAGTCATACAAGTTGATATAAATCGTGCTTCCTTGTGGGGCAAATAGTCCCATGCAGGAAATATTTACATCTCTATTTATTTATGTATACTCACGTGAATAAACACACACACACACACACACACACACACACACACACACAGAGTAAAAGCTTTGTGCCTGAATTTTAGTTTAAAAAGCAATGAGGAAAGGTAAATTTTCAAATAAATTTTCTTGCTAATTTTCCAAACACCCATATTTGAAAAGATACCCTCCAAGAGCCTTATTTGCTGAATTTGTTATTTAAATTAATTTTACAGGAAAAATGTTTAATGACTTAAAAGATGATTTCATAAATTGGTATATTCAATGCTGTCTCTTTCATGTTCTTAATCATATTTAAGAAGTCTTTAACAGAATTGACTAATCACTGATGGAAAGCAGAGAGAAATCCCACTTCATGCCTGCAGTTTTTCAAACTATTTAATGGAAATAAATCAAATCAGTAAAGGTTTACATATTAAACGAAGTGGAAACTATCACTGTACCCTAATAGCAATTCAATAGAAAATTGGAATTAAGTCAAAGTTATCATTTAGCCATTTTTTCCCCCAAGGCTGGCTGGATGTAGGAAGAGAACAGTGACAAAAGTCACTCAATAACCTACATTTTAAAGTATCCACCTTGTGGTATAACTCCAGCAAATTATAAATCCAGCAAATTATAAATCCAAGTTCTTTTCTGTGTAACCAATACTGTTATGCATTATCTTCTTTCTTGATCACTTCAAGAAATTCAACCTAAACTCTGTTGTTGACTCAAATGACAATGAATGATAAAAACTGTCACAACAAACAAGCAAAACCAGAATAGGTGATTTGTCCATTCATCCCAGTGGACTCAGATTAGAGAGATTCAGGTTGACTATCATGATAGTGAACAATTCCTGATTGCTCCATTCACTATCAGAAATGTCAGTTATTTTTAATTGAACAGGATTTTTTGATGTTTCCTTAACTTCAAAGATGTGATACTTAATTTCTAACATTTTTCAGACCACATGGTTAATTCAAACTTCCATAAAATTTTACATTTTCCTCCTATATTACCATTTTATTTTCCATAAAACAAATGCATCATATATATAAGAACTGACAAAAGTATCAACTAATTCCAGTCAATCCAGCATAAGCAAAGAAAATTATCATAGGAAATATGAGGAACATTACTCAGCTTTAAAGAAGAATGAAATTATGGCATTCGTTGGTAAATGGAATTAGAGAATATCATGCCAAGTGAAATAAGTCAAACCCAAAAAGCCAAAAGCTGAATGTTTTCTCTGATATGCAGATGCTAATTCACAATAAGGGGGGGGATAGGGAAGAATAGAGTTATTTTATATTAGATATATGGGACTGAAGGGAGGGGAAAAGGTATGATCTATCAAAATGTATAAAGGTATTCTGTCATGTACAACAAATTAGAACAAATAAAAGAATCAATTAAAAAAGAATGCTACATATCTTCACCAGTAAATCAAACAGAATCAGTACTTATGAAAAGTGAACAGTTATGAAATCCCTCATTGTAATGGGAGTGTAAGTAGAATCATAGTACACTAGAGCTGGAAGGAATTACAGAAGTCTACTGGTAGGAATTCCCTGGTTTGACAGATGAAGAACACTGAGATTCCCAAGATGGAAACCATTGACCTCAAACTGTTGTAAGCCCTTAGAAGTTAATGGAATTTCTAGTTGGACATAGTGCTACCCAGAATAAAGACTGTATTTCCCAGCATTCCTTGCGGCTTATCTGCAAGAATTATTCAGCTGAATAAATTCTGGGTGATGGACATAAATAGAAGAAGTGTTGTGTGATTGTCTCTGGGAAAGCCTTTATGTTTTGTCCCTTATTTTTTATTCTTCTCCTCTTCCTGCTGTTTGAACAAGTCCTACAATGGCTAGAACTGGAGTAGCCATCTTGGGGACCCTTGGGAATGTAGGCTGCCCCTGAAAGGTTGAAGGATCAAAAATTTCATGGTGGAGTGTCTTGGATCTTAGACTCCTAGACTTTTCAATGAAAACAGATTAAGGAAAAAAAAAAAAAGAAGAAGAAGACAAACCTTCTCTTGCATTTAAGCAATGGTTTATTTTTATTTTTCTATTATTCCTAACAAACCCAATCCTAATCCTATTCTGTGTTGAAATCAGAGCCTGGCACAGTGGCTGATGGGTAGGGGATCCTCAATAGATGTCTGTGCAATATTGGAGGTATCCCTGATGCCTTTTCCTTCCCCGATCTAACCAGCCATGAGTCCTATCAGTTTAATCTCCCAGCATCTTTAATTAAATTGGTACACTTGTCTTCATCTCCCTCTACCCATGTGAACTGAAGCTCTTGATATGTCTTGCTTAGATTATGGCCAGGCCTGTGTTTTGTTTCCCACAATTTTCAGTTATTCATGGTCAACTTTGGTCTGAAATTACTAAATGGAAAATCCCAGAAATAATTCATAAGTTTTAAGTTGTGGCCATTCTGGGTAGCGTGATGAAATCTCTCACTGTCCCACCCCTTCCTGCTATGGACACGAATCATCCTTTTGTCCAGTGAATCCACATTGCACGTTACACTCTCATGAGTTATTTAGTAGCAGTCTCAGTTATTAGACTGACTGTCATTGTTATGGTTTAGATATTGGTATCACCAAAAAGCTCATGTGTAAGACAATGCAAGAAAATTCAGAGGTGAAATTATTAGATTATGAAAGCTGTAACCGAGTAGTGGTTTATTCCACTAATAGGGATTAACTTTGTGGTAACTGTGGGCAGGTAGGGAGTGACTGGTGGAGGTAGGTCACTGGAGGCATGACTTAGGGGTATATGTTTCATTTCTGGTGAGCAGAACTCTTCTGCTTCCTGGTTGTCATGACCTGAGCTGCTTTCCTCTGCCACACCCTTTTACCATAAGGTTGTGTGTCATTTTGGGCCTAGAGCGATGGAGTCAGCCGGCCACGGACTAAACCACTGAAACTGAGCCAAAATAAACTTTTCCTCCACTGAATTGTTCTTGTTAGGCATTTTTGGTCACAACAAGGAAAAAGCTGACAAGAACAAGTCATATTGTCTCAGTGCTTGCGTTCAAGTCACCCTTATTTTACTCAATAATGGCCCCAAAATGCAAGAGTAGTAACACTGGCAATTTTAATGCATTATATTGTTTTAATTGTTCTACTTTATTGCTACTGTTTTTAGTCTTATTGTGCCTAATTTATAAACTTTATCATAGGTATGTATATAGGAAGACACACGGCACATATGGGGCTTAGTACTATCTGAGTGTCAGGTATCCACTGGAGCTGGGGTATTGGAACCCATTTCCTATGGATAAGGGGAACTGCTGTGCTTTAAGGCCCTGTGAATGGTCTTGTTAGAGCACATTCTTTTCTGTACAAAAGAGGATTTTTACTGTGTAGTTTTCTTTAGGAGAAAGACCCAATTCTTTAACATAGTGTATAGGCCTCATTTCTCTGGCCTCCTTTTTATAACTATCTGAGCTGTTTCTTTCCATCCCATTTCTACTGAGTTCACTTCTAGAAGTCCTTCAGGCCTCCACTGGGCATGTCCTCTGAATAGATGTCCCCTGCTGCAGAATATCTCCTATTATTCTCTCATTGCACCACATCCTTCTCTCCTCCTGTATGTAGCATCGCTCATCTCTCCAACTAAACTGTAAACTCTAAGAAGGTGGTCACTGCAAATATTTTGCATACAATTGTGTCCCCAGTGTCTAGCATTCTGTCTGATATGGAGAAGATGCTTAGTAAATATTTGCTGAATGAATAAGTGGTACTGCAAAAGAAAATCAGTGGGCTGGCAGTGACTGAGGCTTAAAAGACAGAAAGAGGGAGAGAGAGAGAAACTTCAAATGACACACAGTATATTTTACATTTACCTTGGAATAGCCATGAGCTCATTGGATTAATCAAATTCTAAGATAATTTTACTTATAAGATTTATGCTTTTTATATGAAGCTGCTGAACTAAACATAAAAGGAAGAAACCAAGTCTAGTAAGTTTTGGGGGCAGGGTAGAGGAGAGGTAGTTAATTACACCTGAATTATCTTCTCCAGAGACTGTATGCTCCTATACTAGACTGTAAGCCCTTTGAGGGCAGGCTGTCGGATTTATCTTTGTCCTTTCCCCAGTACTTAGCATAGTGCCTTGCACATGATAGGCACCCAATAAATACTGATAATGAAAAAAAAAAAAAAGATTGGATGGGCTAGGGGTTTGAAACCCACTGTCTCTCTATCACTGTCCTGAGTCTGATATTTAATGATTAGATGAGCAGCCCTCAGGGTGACCCAAAGCCCCCTGCGGATCCATGAGATCCTCCCTTTTCCAATCTGGATGAAGTTAAATTTATTTCATTTACTTCAACCCAAATAACATACTGCAACAGATTGAGTGCAAAAGCAGTATGAGACTGCAGCTGTCTTACTATTAAACTAGACATTAAAGAAATTTGCAAAAATATAAAACAATGGCATTCTTTTCACTAAATACTTACCGTTTTTGAAAATACTGTTTTTTAAATAAAAATATGTTCCGTACTTTATCACGTAATGGTTTGTCATTGCTATTTTTAAATGATCTAGTAAAAACATCTTAAACGATTGTCAGTTTCCCTTCTAAACTGTTGATGCTATTGATGGATGTAAGCTGCAGAACCAAAGCTCTTGGGGTTTTCAGTACTCTTTGAGAATGTGGAGCAATCCTGAGGCCAAGACAATTGTGAACCGTTACACTGAAGAATCATTTTTTAAATGTTTTTTTAACTTGAATTTTTGTGTCTGTTAGTGCATTATGGTTACACATAATAGAGGAGTTCATTTTGACATATTCATAAGTGCATTTAATGGTTTTCTCCATTTCAATCCCCAATACTTCCAAGAGTCATTCTTTGGTTTAAGGCTTCATCTTCCCTCAAACTGCAAATAAGTAGGACTAGAGTAATAGAAAGAACCAGGCCCTCTGAGGTTGGCAGCAGCAAGCTGGATATCAGGTGCTGCCACTAACTGGCAGATAAACTTGGGCAAATCATCTAACTTCGGAGATTCTGTTCTTTCTTTTCTAGTGTCAGGCTGAAAACACCTCCATGGATTATTTTAAGAATAAAAGAAAACCATGTGGAAAACTGCATAGTGCTGCACACAATAGGTATGTGTTTGATCTGCAGAAATATTACATTTTATTATCAACTATACCTTGGAGTGAGTTTGCTAATCCCCTTTCAACCAGTTTTTAAGGATGGGGATGGGAGACATAGTGGTACCTAGTAAAATTTTAAGTAGCTGGCTCTCTGGAAAATAGGGTGGGGAGGAGAGTATGTGTGTCAGTTCTGCTCTTCAGCATTTACTCATTTCCCTATTGTAAATATTCTCACCTCAGTTATTTCAGCACCAGTCGGGAAGAGATGGGCTCATATGGACTCTTGAATAGATGTGAGCCAGTTTCAGCATATAATGTTCTGGGCCCTTCAGTGAGATAGGGGTGGAGCAGACATGTCAGCAGAATAGGTGTCTGGGAACTGTGGGCAAAACTCATGCTAATTTCATATTTTGTCTCCAGTCTTTTTTTTTTTTCCAACACCTGAAATTCCCAATTCTCTTTGATTGGATTGGTCCTTGGAGTCATGGAGAATAACTTTGAACACTTGTGTATCCAAGTTATCTGCCAGAGACTCTTGTAATTCCACCAGCTGACCAGATAACACTTGGGGAGATGTATTCCCAGGAGAGCCTGGTTAAGATGAAGGATCTGCCACACTAATACGAGTTTAGGTGTCACTGGGGAACACCTAAACTCTCTGGGCAGTGGATCTCAAGCATGGTCCCCAGATAAGCAGCATGGTAACACCTGGTTATTAGAAATGCAAATTACAAAAAAAAAGAATTGCAAATTATCAGAACCCACCCAACCCTGCTGAAATGTCAACTCAGGGAGTGGGGCCCAGCCATCCCTGTTACAACAAGCCCTTCAGGTAATTCTATTTGTTCTTTAAAAAGCCAGAGGAGAGGTTGAGGGGCTGTAGGAGGGGGGCAAGCTCTGGTGTTTGGAGCATGGAGTTTCCTGGGCATTCTGGATTATCTCAGGTGAGGCAAAGAGAAACTGATACTAGATACAATGGATGTACTTGGCCAGTATCTCTTCTTGGCTTTTTCTAAGTATGCAGGCTGCCAAATGTCCCCTTGCCTGGAGAACTGTCAGGGCTGGCCCACAGTGGGCTCCAAAGTCTTCCCCTTCACTTCAAAGGGGGGACTCACCCTGGGATGCAGTTCATGTTCCTCCAGGAATAGACAAAAGCCAGCCCAAAGGTGGGACCACGTTCTTGCTCACCTTTTCTCCCTGCCTCATCCTGCTTCCCTCTCTTTTCTCTTAAAAAAACACTCCCCACAAAAATCCCCTCCATGAGAATCTTAGTCATGGGCTCTGCTTCTAGGAAACCTGACTTGAGACTCTGGGTTTCAAAGTTAGACAATTTGGGAGTTTGTATCTGAATTTCCCCAATTACCAACTGCGTGAATTTAGGTGAGTTAGATAACGTCCCTGTCCCTCACTTTCCTATGTGTTACATGGAGCCAATGATGCCTCCCTGGAGGGTCTACTGTGGGAACTAAAAGGATCCTGTAGTAAAAGTCCTCACACAGTGTCTGAAGGGTGATATGAACTGCCCAGAGCTGCCTTTGATCTTCCACAGACTTAAGTATGTTAATGTTTTCATGCCGTTTCCTTTGTGGGAGCTCCTGTGTCTAACACCAGGCTACCTCATCAATGACTACAAGTCAGAAGTATTTTTTTCAAGTGGTGCAGTACTTGACAAAACATGGAGAACAGGCATAAAGCATAAGCAGCCCTAATTACACAATTGAGGATGGAAAGATCCTGGGAGAGAAGGGTGTGGGAGTTCAGAGGCCAAGACAGATGAATGTTCCTACCAGGGACTTTCCTGGGACTTTCCCTGCTCTTTAGCCTCACAGGGAATTTGAAGATCCTGGTATCAGCAACCTGGTTCTCCTTAAGTCTGGGGAGTCTGGGAAACTCAAAAAGAAACAGGAAAGTGGTGGAGAAACTTCATTCTCCTGGCTTGTCTTTACTCACAGCTTCTACTTGCCTTTGAGGTCTGGACTCAGTGGTCACTCCATGAGCAGCCCATTTCAGGAGTCCTCCACTATCCCAGGGGCCCTATTTATGGTTTTTCCAGCACTTTCCTTTAGATATCTGTTGAGCTTACTGCCTGTCTCCTGCTGGAACTCCATGAGCAGAGGGGTTCATGTGTCGCATTGGTTGCTCTATCCCCAGCACACAGTTGGTCCTCAGTAAATACCTGGTCTTTGAGCACAGGAATTCTCATACATTGCAGTGGGAGAGAAATGGGTACAGCACTTTGGAAATCTCTTCAGCCATGTCTGCTGAAGCTGCGCGTATGTCTTCCTATGACGGGGCAATTCCATTGCTAGGTATTTATCCACAGAAATGCAAAGGTGTCTACCAAAAGTTATGTACTAGAATGTTCTCTCCTGTACTTTCTGTGACCACCAAGAAACTGGAAGTTACTCAAATTTTCACCAAAACAGGATGGCTAAACAAATTGTGGTATAGTCGTATAAAACGGGGCGGGGTGTGTGTCTCTGGGCCTCGGAGGTAGCGGTCTCTCCTGGACACCAGCCCCACCCTCTGCCCGGAGCGGCCGACGCTCCGCGGTGAAGGCAGTCGGTGGACCCGGGCGGCGCCGCCGGGCGTTCCGCGGGCCTCAGGGTCAAGACCGAGGGAGCGCCGGGCGCTTCAAGGCTGGCCAGCCCCGGGTGCATCCGGCAAGCCGCGCGATCCCAGCTCGCAGCCGCGGGGCGCCGTCGCCTCGCCGGGCCGCCCAGTTCCAGCCGGGAAGTTCACCGCGCGGTGGTTGCAGCCGCTAAGCTGGCCCTGGATGGGTCGGGCTCCCGGGTCCAGCGCGGGCCTTGGGGACGGTCCCAATGTTGCTGGGGAGTTCAAGGCCCCGCACTGGCACGGGCTCCGGCCGCGGCCGGCGGGGGAGGGCGCCTGTCCCGGAATGACCCTGTGGCCGAGCAAGGGCGGGCTGCCTGAGCGGGCCCGGGGACGGCGAGCAGGAGGGACAGGAGGGCTGAGCCTGGTGTGGAGGGAGGGCGAGTGTCCCAGGAGCCCAGAACCAGGGCGAGGGGGAGAAGGGGCGGGGATGTCCCCCGAGAGTTCCGAGCCATGGGGAAGGGTAGAGAGTGGGGACTTAAGAGCCCAGAGCTTGGAGAGAAGGAAAGGCAGAGTCCCCCACGTCCACCCCAGTCCCGTATTAGCGGGAAAGGCAGGATGGGGACTGCTGAGATAGGGGGAGAGGGAAGTGGCCCCGGAGGACTACGGAATCCCGATCCAGGAAGGGGGCCTGCTAGAAAGAAAGTCGGGAGTCAGCGTTTAGGTTTTCGTAAAGGTGACAGCCACGCTAAGACCTCTAAGAGAATCCAGTCGCCAAAATTTGCTTTGATGTTGCTGGCATTTAATGAAAGAGTGGCACTTGCAATTCCTCAGGCAAGATGACAACTTCAGCAGGCCTGATCTCACTAAATAGCAAAGCCCCGGAGCTTGTCTCCTAAGCCTAAGAACCCCTGCACCCACAATTTACTGGGTCACCAGGCCGTTGCACTGCCCAATGCAGGAGGGGGCAACAGAACCTTTCTGGGTACCCTGGAGGGCTGACTGGCTCTCACCTCCTGTTCACCCCTCATTTTTTGAACTAAAGAGACTGAGATCTAGAGTTAGGTGGGAGGCGGGTGTATGTGTTAATGGGGTGGGTAGTTTGCCTGAGCTAGTGGCAAGATTAAAACATCCCATGTTTCTTTTGGGGAGCATGAAAGTTTCTCTTCCTTTTCTCCCTCCCTCCCCCCAATCCTTGCTGGGAAATCCGACCCTCTCCTGGGGTCAGTGTGCAGGGAGAGTACAAAGGGCAGCTTGTTCAGGAGTTTAGGCAGGTATCTCTGATTTGTAGTTATAGAGGCACCACCAGTGGCCAATTAATTTCTCAATCATCACAGAGGAGGGTTTGGGTTTCCTGAAGTGATTTTAATTTTTAACTGGGTAGCCAATGATAAATTCTGGAAACACCAAGAGCTTACAACAAAGGCTGTTGCAGATTCCAGAGAACCACAGCAATAGCAGCTCATGGGCTTTTCCCCAGGGCCACTATCAGTTAGCTTTCAGCTTTCAAAGATAGAAGTATCACTAGCCCTGGGGAAAGAAGAGAGATAGAAAAAGAGATAGAGAACTTTATCAATACATCTTTTCCATTTTTACCCATTTCTTTACCAATCCTATTTTTATTTGGCCAAAGAAAGAAACACCTGTACCATATCCTCAGAATTTCCCCTTAAGTTCAAATTTAAAAGAAAAAAAAAAAAGGAAGAATGGACAAAATGGAAGTGTTGAAGCACTGTCTAGAAGCTATTTGTTATAATTATAAAAAGAAGAGCACTGGATTCATCTTTGGGAGACTCTGGACATTGCTCTGAGGCTAATTTGTTAGTCAAGTGACTTTAATTTTCTGTCTGTTTCTTCAGTAAAGGAGGATGTTACCATAAGTAATCCTGGATCTCAAAGTTTCTTTGGGGGGATAGATTAAAATTTTTGATTCAAAAAATTTCCATTTTATTGGAATTAACCATTATGCTATCACTCACGTGCACAAAGTTGAATTCACTCCCTGTTTTCAACAGAGGAATAAATGTCCGAACATACATTTCCTTGCTCTAAATCCCTTTGATCTTCTCAGGAGACTCCAAGGGCTGTGTTGATGTCTAGCAGGCTTTGTGGTTCGGTTTGTACCATTTGAAAAATGTAGTGAGGGATAGGGTGGAAGGGAGTGAAGAATGGCTGCAGGATTCTTGGACCAGAGAATCTCACACTTCTCTTTCCATTTTCGCTCTCATTAGCACACAACTTTTAAAAGTTGGCCTGGGCACAGCAACACTTTCACACATCCATACTAAAATCCATGCTAATCTTTCCCACGGGATGTAATTCAGTTGAATTGACATTCTAATAAAATACTGGCGAAGACACAAATCACAGTTTCCCTGTGATGCATAATTAAAATAGCACTATGCAGTTGCTTACGCTTCAGATAATGGCTTCCTACATATTATTGCTTATGAAATTTCAGGGTTTTCATTCCTGGATGTTAATAGAACATTTTTAAAGCATTCTTCTTTAGCAAAGTGGGTTGTGGACTTAGTTTGTCATTGCTGGGAATGCACTAAAGCCTAAGTTTGCTTTCAGATTGGTGTGGGGCAGTTATTTAATGTGTCCAAATCTGCCTTGAAGTTTGCATGTTCTGGTGGTAATTGACTTGAGTCCCCTCTCCCACCTTTAAATCATTAGCACATACATATGTTGGTTTGGGGCAGTTAGAATTTCCTGTGAATGGCATTTGGAAAAATCTTTATTTTAAAATGAAACTCAGATTTTGTTGGTGTTTTTGCTCCAAGGTGTTTCATGTTGGTGAAGCTACCCTCATTAGCATTGTCATTCATGATATTTCACCAAAATATTACTCTCTTTGTGTTCCTTCACTTCATTTAAAACTTGCAGTTGCTGAATATTTCATGTTCTTTAGGTTATGAATCAATCAAAATGAACAATTTTACCATTGATACGTTTTTGTTTTATGGCCAAGATGACCTGAAATTTTGATGAGGGACCTGGAGAGGAACAGTGGGCACCTTAGGGGAGTTCTACGTATTTTGGGTGAAGCTTGGGTAGTTGTGCAATCTCCCTCTCTCCATATAATGTCATTTTTAGCACTGCCCTGAGCTAAGTGTAGTCATTTGTGAAATAAAGCCTTATTAGTTCCATACTTTATGATATTAACTATCTCTGACTTAGGGATGAGGCATGAGTCACAGAACCCCTTTGTCCCCAAGTAGACAGAGGAAAGGGCCACATCATTTACTGGAGCTCAAGGCATGAAATCACTATTGACTCGTACATGAATTCTAGACTGGGGATAGGTTCTGAGTGCCCCAATGAGGAGAGCAAGGTTTGAACCAGAAAGCATATTCCCCTATAATTGGGTGGCTAGTGTCTTTGAATGAGTGGCTATCTCGGTACTGTGCTCTGAGGCAGAATGGAGCCACCACTCAAGACTAGAAATCAAAGAGCAAAGAGTCCACACTCAGTGTCTTTAGGCATTTTGTGCTAGTAGAACCCAGAAGTATCTTAATTGGGGTACTCAGAATTGGAAAATTGTATTCCTTATTTGGCTATCCTTTTCCTTGGGGGTTTAAATAATGGACCCCCCCCCCCAAATGGTACCCTATTTTACCTGTACTAATGAAAATTAGGTCCAGGAGACAGAGAAGATACACACTTATATCTGGGAACTGTGTCGAAAATAATGCTGAAAGAAAATGCAGTTCAAGAGAGGAACAAAGTCACAGTGTGAAGGAGCGAATTTAAGCTAGACTGGTGAACCACTGAAAATTTCTCTTAAGTTTTATGGTGAAAACTGCTGACTCACCAGACCCCCAGCATTTTAGCTGTGAACCTGGTTCTTTACCAACTGTTTAAATTAGACAAGGTAGGCTCCAATAGAAAATAGGTCCCACCGTGAACAAACGATGGCACAAAGAACAGTCCAAGGAGCTGGTTCTTGGTTAGGGTGCATTGGGGGATGTACTCTTGGGGCAGTTCTTCTGGGATCCTGGCTTCTGTCTTTGGCTCCTCCACCTACTATAGGCTTGTATGCAAATGGAAGGGGAAAGGCAGAGTAGACAGGGTATTAACTTCTTTAAAGTTTTGAACTCCATGTTCTAAGTTCAAAGTTCTCCTTCTCCTGGCTAGAACTCAGCCACCTATATTCCCTCTCCTCCTCCCTGTGAGAAAGCCTGGGGTGTGCAGCTTAACTGTATGGCACAGAAGAAGAGGAAATGGAGCTGGAGGGGACACTAGCAGCCTGGGTCACACCATCCTGATCCCAATGTGGTCCCAATGGCTACTCTTTATTAGTGCTTATTAAATATTAAGGACTTCTTATGCATTTTTTCACTTAATCTTTCCAACATTCTGATGAGGTAAGAGACATCATTTCCATTTCATGGATAATAAAATTTTGGTTCAGAGGGGTTAAAATGCTTGCCCAAAGCCTCACAGCAAATGGAAAGCCAGAATCTATATTTTAAAAATGCTATTTGTCATGGACAGGGAAGCCGAGACAAGAGCTCACAAGTGTCTCTTGCAAAGAATTAAATGACTAGTACCAGTTGATCCCTTGCCAAGCTTTCCTTTGGGCGTGCTGAGAGGAGAGAGGCTGGTGGAAGAATTGGAGGGGGGAGGTGATTAAATCACCTTAGATCTGTTTTAAGAATCTCCATTTTCAAAAGCTTTCTGTTTTTAACAATGCTTGACTCTGTGAGAGACGCTAGCCCCTTTTTGGGGCCAGCAGAGTAACAGAAGGCAACTTCTAACAGACTGGCTGGCATGCTAAGGTGGCAATTGTATTTAAATTTCAGTATCAGTAACAGAGGATGGAACCATGCAAGGCAAAGGGAAGGAAGGGGTATCAGGCACATTCACTCCCTCAACTGCCCTGGGGGCTCCAAACGGAAAGTTTTATGTGACAGTATATTTTCACAACTTGAATTTTTCCTTCCCTTTGAAAATTAAGACAGTCTAGGAGAGCCTTATATTTGGGCCAATATAGCAGCAAATTTATGAAGTGAAAAAGTGGAGGTTTACATGTTGTCAGAAGCTCACCCACACTGAACGTAAATTCATTATTTAGAATGCTCCAGATTTAAGTTTTATGATAGAGCGAGCGTGCTATGAACAAATTAACTTTGGAGTTTAGAGTTCTCGAAATCAAACAGCAGCTCTCCATGGCTCATGCAATCAATCTCTTTTTATAGCAATGCTATATCTTGAAAACAACAACCACCTAAAAAATCATGGTCTGAAAAGCTTTAAGACCTTTTGGACATACCTGAAAACAGAAAGTTAGGAGACATCCATTCTTAACGAAGCCAACATTCTGAAATTTAGCATTTAGAAGTTATTTTAAACACGGTCAATATTTTGGATGATCATTTTCAATGCACTATGATGCATATGTATCCATAAGCTATGAAATTCAGATAAGGAAAGTGTAGAAGTGAGACCAAAAACGTTTTTTTTTTTTTTAAGGTGATCTTCTAAGCTTCCCCACAGAGCTCTGTTTATCCTGACCTGGCAAGGGTTGCTGTATTTCAATTCAGGGCCTCTTTTGCATAGAGAAGTACAGACTTGCTGTGCTGAGCCAAATCTGTCTATCCAATTACTGGGTAAGAGAGCTGAGTGTAGCTTTAGGCAAAACCCGTAATCTGTAAAACTCTATAGTATCAGTGACAGCCTAATGAAAGGGAAGGACCAATAGAGTGTATATGTTACTGGAGTGATATACAGATGCATGGCTCCCTCTACAAATAGCCCACTTTAAATCTAACACCAAAGAGCAACGAGATAGACAGAACCTTGAAAAAAAAATACCATTTGCCATGTCTACAATAATTTTTAGATAGAATAACTTATAAGGGAAAATACATTCCCACCAATATGTTCAGATCGCTTAGCTGAGTACGAGTTTGAAAGCTTTTATTACATTAATTAAAAATCCGATTTAGCAACTCTTGCTCTCAACAGCTATTTTAGTGACATTTGCTAAATTGTATTTTGTGAAAATTTACCTTATTTGAAAAGAGAATGAATTCAAGGGTGATATTTGATCTTATTTTATCTTACCAAATGCAATCATTTCAATTTAAGGTGAAATTTAATCTCTATTAAAACAATATCTAGTAAAAGAAACTGGATACAAAAACTTGTATGGACTATAGGATGCCAGATATGTAGAAATCCAAGGGCAGGTGAAATCTGTTTCTCATATTAGAGGTCAGAAGAAGGAGTAGGGAGGAAGAAAGGCAGAGTGGTTGGGAGGGTGAACAGCAGACGTTTAGAGCTGATAATGTTCTATTTCTTGACTTAGGTCCTGGCTACCCTGCATTTTCATTTTATGAAAATTCATTCAGTAACTCCCTCATAATTTGTGTACTTTTTGTTATGTGTGTAAAAAGCCAATTCAAAAAACTAAAAAAAAAAAAAAATTGTAGTTGCACAATACCTTTTTAAAAAAGTATTTTAAAAGAAGAAATTCAGATTGCTCCCCACTTTGGTTTTTAAAAAATTCCATTTCTATGGAAAAATTGAATTGATTTAATCTGTATTAAGTTGCAATGGGAAAGTAAATTCTTTTTTTCTCATGCATGAAATACCAGCAGGAATAAAATCAGGGCAGGGTATACTTAAGAAGATATTTTAATTCATTTTATCAGCATATCTTATAAGAAACCCAAAACCTCTGTAAGCGAGGTTTTTGCTGGGCCCAGCATTTTTAGTGGTAATGAAGTTTCATGGCTATTATCATGAACATCTGGTAATCAATACCCAGGCTATCTACTCCAATAGAAATAAAAACCCTGGTAAAATGTTTCCATTTATAGTGCCTTTTTTTGATAGGAGGTGGGATCAGACAATAGATAACTTAGTAAATGTATATTTCTATGACCAAGTAGCCACACAGTTTTTAATAAATTATGGTTTAACTTGGAATTTTTGTTTTAATGTTTTTTTTTAAAAAAAATAATGACAAGAAATTCAGTGTGAATTTAGCCTTATTCCATAATGTCAAGGCAAGTAACTTAATGCTTTTATGCAGTGCACAAACATTTGTTGAGGACTTTCTATTTTCCAGGCCCTTGGGAAACAGTGATGTAGGAAACATGGGAAATGTCCTCTGTGAGCTTATAGCCCAAGAGGATCATTAATAATTTATCTGATATATATATATGTATGTGTGTGTATATATGTTTGTGTATGTATGTATAGATATCTCCATATATATATATCTATATCTATATATATCTATATCTATATCTATATCTATATATATATATATATATAACCTACTGTGTACCGAGCTCATTCTAGGTTCTGAGGAGAAAGAACATTGAAATGTCCTTGCCTTCATGATATTTATATTCTACTTGAGAAAAAAATATTAGCACAATATTTGAAGCAGTTTTCTTCAAGTATATATTTATGAAATTTTCAAAAGTATGTGGTATAAAGTATGTTTTGGTAAAC
Source organism: Glaucomys volans (assembly GCA_020662805.1). Classification (NCBI taxonomy): domain Eukaryota; kingdom Metazoa; phylum Chordata; class Mammalia; order Rodentia; family Sciuridae; genus Glaucomys; species Glaucomys volans. Next base: position 212,260 of record JAJEJO010004053.1, on the reverse strand, counting down.
GGAATGTAATAGGATCTTGCTTTTTATCTAGTCTGACAATCTCTGCCTTCTGATTAGAGATTTGTCCAATGATAGTTTCCATTGGTGCATGTTTTGTACAAGTTGAGATACTCTTCTCCCCACAGCCCCCAAGCACAATACCACTGTCAAAAATCAAGAAATTGACGTGAACTATTATTGCCACATGATCTTCAAAATTCCATCAAGTTTTGTCAGTTGTCACAATAATATCCATTATATAAAGTGACAGTGTTCCCTTTGGTATCATGTGTTACATTTAGTTTTCATGTGTCTTCAGTCTGGGACAGTTCTTTAGCCTTTCTTGATTTTCTTGACCTTGAAGGTTGTAAAGATTTAAGGTCATTATTTTTGTAGAATTATATTTCAATATTTTCCCCTATGTTTTCTCACGTGGTTCAGATTATGCATCTTAGGTAAAAGTGCTACAGAGGTGATATTGTATTTTTCTTATTATATTACATTACCTGGTGCACAATTTCAATCTCTCCCATTGGTCCCAATGTTCACATTGGTCACTAGGTAATGGTGGTGTCTGCCAGGTTTTTCTACTGTGAAATTACTCTTTTCACCTCAATAATTAATAAGTATTTTGTGGGGATGTACTTTGGAACTAAGCAAATATCAAGTTCTTCATGAAAACAATGACCATTCATTTGCTCATTTATTTGTATCAGTATGGACTCATGTTTCCAATTTTAGATAACAGGTTATAATCAATGACTGTCATTCTTCATTCTACTGCTTGAATTTATCCTGCTGGCTGGCCGAATGGCAACTGAATCCTTTTGCTATTTCCACATCTTTCTTTGAGTACTTCCTTTCCTTCAGGTGCAACGAAAGTTCTACGTTCATCCATTCCTTTCTCTGGCCCAGTTCTAGACTCAGTCCTTTCTCTCTTTACTTGAGTGCCTTTCTGCTCCTCTTGGCTCAGATTTCACATTCCAGGGCCCCTCCTCTGTGGACCCCTCCTCACCTGGCTTTCACACCTGTCACTCAGAGATTTTTCATTTCCAATTCATTCCTTCTTGTGGATCCAACTTTCCATCCAGTTTCATTTCCTAAGACTTGAAAATCTTCTTTTATATGTATCTTGTAGAGAAAGTCTTATGGTGGTGAATTTTCTCAGCATCTGTTCATCTTGAAATATCTTCAGTTTGCCTTCATTTCTTGGAGGATATTCTTGCTAAATATATAATTCATGGATGAAAACTTTCCCCTGTGAGCACCCTGCAGGTGTCCCAGAACTATCTTCTGGTTTGCATTGTTTCTGGTGAGAAATCAGAGGTAATTCTTACCCTTTTTCCCCTGTACCTAGTAATATCTAATGCAACTCCCCCCGCCCCTTTCTGGTTTAAGTTTTTCTCTTTGTCTTGGTTTTAATATTAGTTTACAAAGTATTTAGATATAGTCTTTTTTATATTTGAAAAACTTTGCTTAATTGAGAATTTTGGATTGGTTGTTTTTTTTTTTCCTCTCAAAATTGGAATAATTTCAGGCATTATTTCCTCAAAATTTATTTCTGTCCCCATCTCTCCCCTCCTTCTGCAGCCCTGCTGGCCACCATAGTAGTCTGTTTTTTCCCCCTAGCCCCAGGCTGGTCAGAACTCCAGTATCTCCCAGCCCTCTGCCACTCTGGACTCTGTTCCTCTCACAGTTCTGTTCTCTGGTACTTGTTTTCTTCCAGACTTTGTGAAGTCTTGTCCTCACACATGCAGCTTAGCAGTTAATAACCTAAGAAATCCTCTAGGAATTTCTGTGGGTCCTTATCTGCACATCTCTGTCCTCTCCAGCACCCTGTTGGTCACCTTGGCAGCCTTGATGTCTAACCTCCTCTATGCAGCCAGACCACTGTGGTCTACCCGGGCTCTGCCCCACTGCCTTGTGGTTTGGAAGACAACTCCAGGCAGAAAGACAGGGCAAGAGCAGGGCTCACCTAGAAATTATCCTTCTCTCAGGGAGCATACCCTGTGCTGCTTACTGTCTAATATCTGAAAATGATGGTTTCATATGTGGCTTCTACTTTTGTAGGTGTTAGAGTGAGTAGTGCTGATTTGACACCACTGACTGTATTGTAACCAGGAGAGAACATTGAGTCAATTCTTGAGTCACTTAGGAAGTGGTAAATACTCTGAGCAAACAAGAGAAGAGAGTGAGGGGGAAGGGGAATGCAGGTAAGGAAGGTGAATTTTAAATTACAGATCAAGAAATAGACATTATCATTCAGCATGACACATTTAAGTAGTGGGTGCTTTTAGCACCTAAATAAAAGAAGGGGCACTTAAATGATCAAGAGGTGTCTGGGAAGATGGAGCAGAGGAAGTCCTGAAGGGTTCACAGGAGTTAACTGGGTAGGGTATGGGAGTACTGGCATATTTACCAACATATCATAAAAGAGAATATTCTAAGGACTCATTGAGTGGAGCTAAGCATGCAGTGTGTTTCAGATATAAGTAGTTTCCTATAGCTGGAGTAATGTTGGGTATTTCAGCAAACTGGGTCATACAGGGCCTTGCAAGTCGTGTTGAAAGGTCTGCATTTTGATGTAAAGGTCTTGGAAAACCATTAAAAAATGTTTAAGCAAATATGAAACTTATCATAACTTAATCTCTGAATATCTAAATTCCTATCTATAGGATGAGCAAGTTAGAAATAACAACATCAATTATTTCTTTTATAAATTAGTCTACTTTTTTACACAAAGGGTTTATTCACATCAAAAGTCCATGTCAACTGCTTAATATAAGAAGTCCTTGAAAACAAAGGCTTTTAAACAAAATTTTGGGCCATAGATTTTCTGAGAGATAAATAATCTCAACATAATAAAGGGAATTTATGGTGAAATAAGAAAACCAACATAAAACTTTTGGTTTCTCAATCATCATTATTAAAAGATGTGAAAGACTGAATTATAAGAGAAGGTAGTCAATTGAGTTGTGATATTTGTGAGTATATAAAAAAATCTAGACAAAATGAATAAAATGTTTATACTGAAGGGTTGGTAGAATTACAAAACAGGGAAGAAGAAAAGAATAAAAAGAAAACTAGCAAACAAGAAATTGGTCCCTTTATCTCCATGCCAGATGGGCTAGATAGAAAAAAATGTTGCTTCTTCTATTTTTTATATTATACTTGATTCAACTCAATTCAACAAACATTTATTGGCTTTCATGCTATGTATTAAGGGAATGAAGAAAAGATGACTAAGACTGTTTTCACACTAAAGGCATTTATAGACTTTCCAGGAAGCAGATGCTCCTAATTATTTGTTACAAATGGAAAAATAAAATGAATGGCTTCCACCTTGAGCTGGGAAGAAAAGGGGGTGTCTATCTTAAAAAGTGCACAAAATAAATGCTACAAGGGAGGCATAAACTCCTATGGGAAATAAAAGTTAATAAGTTCTTAATTGAAGAGCAGAGAACTTTCATAGAGAGCAATATTTGGATTATATCAAAGGTTTTGCATGCCTTGGGTAGTTGTACGCTAAGTAGAACAGCCGTTCTACTCCAGGAAATGCATGGAGTGATGGATAGTGGGGCATATTTGAAAAAATGAAGTATTCTTGAGTGACCAGCTGAGGGCAACAAGGTGCAGTGCTCAAAAATGATAGGAGATATTGTTGCTACCCTGGAGAATTCTTCATTAGTAGGTCACACATGCCTTGCCCATCTGCAGGGTGCTTACTGCTCTTAAGCTCATAGCTGTGCCCTTTGTGGGGGAACCTCTCTCAGTTGAATGAGAACCATCTCAATAGAAAGCTTGCCCATTCACCATCCTCAGCCTAGAGTCCAGCAGCAGCTCCCTTTGCTTCCAGGTGGGATGAACTCCATGGTACAATTCATGTTCCAGAGCATTCATGGACTGAGCTGAAGCTAGACTCCAGCGAGGCAATGTAGTTGTCCAGTTCCTCCCTTGCTTAACCTACCCCTCTTCTTCTCCTTTTCCCAGGAGCACCCCTATACCAATAAATTGCAGGTACCAGACTCCCTCTCTCAGTCTTTCTTCACAGGCAATCAGATGGTTTGATTGAGCTGGAAAGGAAGGTAGAAATGAACTGGGGAGAGTCTCGAACACCTTGCTAAGTTTAGATTTTGTTGCTGAGGCAGTGGGGAGTTCACTTCTGCAGGTTTTTGAATAGGAGTAGGAATAGTTCTTTGGAAACTGACAGCAATTTAAATAAAAATGAGATAAAAGCATTGCAGAAGTAGAAGTTTTAGGTCTTGATAAGTGATTAGAAGTGAGAAAGGAGAGAAAAAGAAGGCATGATCTCAAAATTTCTAAAGAAAATTGTTGAATTTGAGGTGCCAGAAGAAAAAGCCAATGTGAAAATGCCTGGCCAACCATTGGAAATCCAACCTGTGGCTCATGGACAGGATCAGATTCAGAAACTATCACTCATTAAATTAATGTGTTTAGCATCCCTATGTTTTACTAACGCAAAGAGAAATTAGATATTGTCTTTGGAGGACAGAACGTCATAAACATGTCCATAGGAGGTGTTGGATCTCAGGAAGATGGCGGAAGTGAGCTAGGTGGCCACACAGGACTCCTCACCTCAGAGAGAGGAGGCAGCGAAGAAAAAGTAGAATTGAGAGGTGGGTGAGAAAGCACATGCTCTAGGACTCTATATTACCATCTGAGAAGTGAAGGGACTGAAAGATAGGGTAGCAGAGTAGAAAGCAAATGCAGAGTGCCCTAACTTCCCCCAAAACCAGTGGATGAGCAGGGGGAGGGGCATTCTCTCAAGCTCACCTACTTAAAAATGGTTGGAAAGACAGACAAAACTTAAAGTGCAATGCTTAAATAAATATTCTTAAAGTACTGCAAACAGCTTAAAACCAAATTATGAAAAGAGAGCTGAACCAGGGACCCGCAGCCATATTGTGGAGCCATCAGTCAACCAGTCAGCCTCTTAAGCCAGCACGGCAACTTTCCATGCCCAAAGAGCTGCAAATTAAACCAGAGGGAAGTCCCCTGGAGTATGATTTCTTAAAATCTGGCCACAAAGTACTTCTAGACAGACTACTTACTAGTTCTAAATTGCTGAAACTGCTCTCCTCCTCCCTCCTCCCTGTGAACAAGGAGAATGGAACGGACTAGAGAGGACCTCTCCCTGGAAAGTGTGCATCTAACCCTGCTCATTCTCTGTGACTCAGACTGGGCTGTCTGCTCACTCCCTCAACACAGACCAAGGCAACAAAGCAGTAGCTTTGGCCCTGAACAAAGGAAGACAGATTCACCAGGCCCTCAACCACTGAGTCTGGGGGGAAAGCACCATAGTAAGACTAGGGATGGTCTCTGGGATCAGGATTGCAGGGCAGGGATGGGATTGCAGGACCTATGAGAGGGAAGCTGCCTGAATATTCATTGGCGTGGAAACCCAGCAGGAAGTTGCCTGAGGCTACATAACAGATAGGGGCTGTTACAAGTCTTAACAGATACTCAGCCTGAACTGTGATCATAACTGGCAAGTGACAGGGCATTGTTTGGGTATTTGTGGGACAGTGCATTAGACGTAGTAAACAAAGGGAATCAACTCATTCCCATTACAACCTGTGCAGTGGAAACTAGAGTCCAGATTCACCACCTGAATCCCTTTACTACTGTACCTCAAAGAGCTGCGTTGGCTGGAGGAATACTTGAACACCCCAGATCACCTGCAAAAAATTCACAACCAGAGTTCCTGCACCCACAGACAATCACCAGGACCTTCCCTATTGTGGAAAGGATCCAATAGAGGGAAACAGGTTTCTGGGGACACACAAGAATCACAGGGACACTCCAGAGCCCACGTCCTGACCTGCTACACACAATAGAAAGACTGCACCATCTGAGCAGTCAGTTGTAGGCTTTTGAGCTGACAAACCAGAAGCTTCTAGTAGGATGATGATAGCAGCTAGAAAATTGACCTCTGCCCCACTGCCACAACTCAGGAGAGATCCTTGGTTTAAGACTGATGGACAACTGTTAATGTCTAAATTCTAATGAAATCCAAGCCAAGATTCAACAAGAATTTTCTTCAATTGGACATGGTATGTTATAAATAACTTTAATGCCAACTTTGATCATATAAATTGCTCCTTAACCTGAATGATAATTGTTAACCCAATAGTCTACATTGTACCTTCAAAACATTTGAATGTATTTCATCTAATGGTTTAAAGCACTAATTGGAATCAATCTTCCTATCTTTGTTTTCTAGCTCTAGTTTATACCTGCTGCTCTTCTCCACTACTCATCCCCTGGTACTATCTGCTACAACCTCAAATAACACCTGCATATCTCACTCTTCTTTCTATCTTGGTGCATATTACCTTTTCAGCCCCACCCTTTCTTTCTCTCTTTCTTTTCCCTTCTTCTACTTGCCCAACAGATTCCTCCCTCATTTTAGCCTTCTCTTAAGGATATAGTAAGTTTACTAAATTTAACAACTAATTTTCTGACCTGTTCCAGAACTTTATTATTGGTATATATCTGATTTTGAGAAACAGCAGAGAATGACTACAACAAGTTTTTGTCATTAGAAGGGGAATAGAATGAGTCCTGGCTCAGAAGTGACTATAGTAAATAGGGCTCAGTGGCATCGCTTAAACTGGAGCTGATATTGGGATCAGCAGAGATCACACATTGAATTAGAATACCATTATCTGGATATTTATCCAACACAGGGTTTTTAAGAAAAAGAAGCTCACAAAGTAGTTCTTCACTTGAAAGAAGTCAGAACCATCCAGATAGATGGGTAGACATACAAACAATATGAAAAATCAAAGGAACAAACCATCCCAAACAACCCCAAATGCCCCAAGAACAGATTTCATTGATGACATAGTGGAGGAAATGTCATAGAAGAAATTTAGAAAGTTCATAATTAAACTGCTCTGAGCTAAAAGACAATGTAAGGAGTGAAATCAGAAAATACAGAAAGTGAAAGATCACTTTAATAAAGAGAGATTCTGAAAAAGAACCAAGTAGAAATCCTTAAAAATGAAGGAATCAATAAACCAAATTAAAAATTCAATGGAAAACATCACCAATAGACTAGACCACTCTGAAGATAGATTTTCAGGTCTCAAAATATATAATCATGAACATAAAGTCAACCTAGAGAAAAGATGTTAAGATACCATGAACAGAATGTTCAAGAAATATGCATAACATTAAAAGGCCAAATTTATGATTCATCGGAATAGATAAAGGCTCTGAAATACAAACTAAAGGAATGAACAATCTTTTAAATGAAATAACACCAGAAAAATTTCCAAGCCTTAGAATGAAATGGAAATGCAAATACAGGAGACATATATGACTCCAAATATACAAAATCACAACTACTCCACTCCAAGACACATTATTATAAAAATGCCATACAGAATAAGGATAGAATTTTAAAAGCTGCTAGGAAAAAACAAGTGGTCACATTTAGAGGTAAAACAATCTGGATCTTAACTGATTGCTCAACCCAGACCCTAAAATCTAGGAGGTCTTGGAGTAATACATACCAAGCTCTGAAAGAAAATGCATGCCAACCAAGAATACCATACCCAGCAAAATTAAGCTTCAGAACTGAAGATGAAATAAAAACCTTCCATGATGAACAAAAGTTAAAAGAAGTCACAACTAGAAAGCCTGGACTACAAAACATACTCAATATTTTATGAAGAAGTGAAATATAAAAGTGAAAACCAGAAGAGGGAGGGACTATACTAGAAGAATAATCTAAGGAGAATTAAATTCAATTTAAACACTAGAAATAAAATGACAAGAAGTAAAGATCATCTCTCAATAATAACACTGAATATAATTTATGTCTAAACTCTTCAATCAAATGACATAGGTTGACAGACTGAATTAAAAAATAATACCCAACAATATACTGTTTGCAGGAGACTCACCTCACAGGCAAAAATATCCACAGACTAAAGGGGAAAGAATGGGAAAAAAACGTACTATTCAGATAGATCTTTTAAATAAGCAGGGGTTACTATTTCTCATATCAAATAAAGTGGACTTCAAGCCAAAATTAATCAAAAGCGACAAAGAAGGTCATTTCACACTGCTTAAGGGAATCAAATAGCAATAAGATGATTATAAATATTTATGACCCAATCAATTAGCACCTACGTACATCAAACAAACTCTTCTCAATATTAAGACTAAAATAGGTCACGATACAAAAATACTGGGTGACTTTACCAGGTCTCTCATCACTGGATAGATCCTCCAAACAAAAACTAAATAATGATACTACAGAACTAAAAATACAATTAATAGTTAGGATTTAACAGACATCTATAAAATATTTTATCCACCAATGACTGAATTCACTTTCTTCTCAGCAGCTGATGAAACATTTTCTAAAATAGGCCATATTTGAGGCCACAAATCAAATCTTAGCAAATATGAAAAAAGAGATAATACCTGGCATTCTTTCAGACCATAAATGGAATGAAATTAGAAATCAATGATAAGATAAAAAAACAGAAACTACCCTAACACCTGAAGAGTATGTAATACACTTTTGGATGATGAATGGATAGCAGAAAAAAGCAGGGGAGAAACAAAAAAAATACCCATAAGTAAATCAGAATAGTGATACAACATATAAAAATCTCTGGGACACTATGAAGGCAGTTCTAAGAGGAAATTTCATAGCATTGAGCTCATTCATTAAAAGAAAGATTCCAAATAAATAACCTAACATTATACCTCAAGGCTCTATAAAAAGAACAAATCAGCAACAAAATCAGTAGGAGACAGGAAATAATTAAGATCAGAGCCAAAAATTAATGAAATTGAGATTAAAAAAACAATTCAAAAGATCAATGAAACAAAGTTGGTTTTTTGAAAGACTAAGCAAAATTGATAAACCCTTAGCTGAGAGAGAAAAAACTCAAATTACTACAGTCCAATATGAAAAGGAAAATATTATCAGAGCACCACTGAAATCCAAAGATTATCATAAACTATTTGAAAAGTTTATATTTCAATAATCCAGAAAATCTCGGGTTCATAGACAAGCAGCTAGAGACATATGACCTACCCAAATTGAACCCAGAGGATATAGAAAACATAAACAGATCAATTTCAAGGAATGAAATTGAAGAAGCCATCAAAAGCCTACCAACAACAACAACAAAAACGTCCAGGACTGGAGAGATTCTCAAATGAAGCTTTCTCAAATTTTTCCATGAAATAGAAAAGGAGGGAACTCTTCCAAATTCATTCTATGAAGCCACTATCACCCTGATACCAAAACCAGATAAAGACAAATCAAGGAGAGAAGACTTCAGACCAATATCCTTGATGAACATAGATGCAAAAATTCTTAATGAGATACTGTCAAACCACATACAAAAACACATCTAAAAGATAGTGCAGCATAAGTGGGTTTAATCCCCAGGGATGCAAAGTTGGTTCAACATACAGAAATCAATAAATGTAATTCACCACATCAATAGACTTAAAGACAAGAATCACATGTTTATCTCAATAGATGTAGAAAAAGCATTTGACAAAATACAGCATCCATTTATGTTTAAAACACTAGAAATACTAGGGATATAAGGAACATAGCTTAAAATTGTAAAGACTATACATGACAAATCTAAGGAATGGATTCCTCTGAATGGAGAAAAACTGAAATTGTTTCCTCCAAAAACAGGAAGAAGGCAGGGATGCCCACTTTCACCACTCCTATTCAACATGGTCCTTGAAACTATTGCCAGAGCAATTAGGCAAGAGAAGGGAAGTAAAGGGATATGAATAAGAAAAAAGGAACTCAAATTATTTCTGTTTGCCAATGGCATGATCCTATATTTAGAAGACCCAAAACAACTCTACTAGAGGACTTCTAGAGTTCATAAATGAATTCAGTCAAGTAGCAGAATACAAAATCAATACCCACAAATCAATCACATTCCTATTCTCCAATGATGAAGCTGCTGGAAAAGAAATTAGGAAAACTATCCTATTCACAATAGTGCCCCACCCCCACTCTCTATATACGTCTATGAATAAATCTAGCAAAAGAGGTAAGGGATCTCTACAATGAAAACTATAGAACACTAAAAAAGGAAATTGAAGAAAACCTTAGAAGATGTAAAGACCTCCCATGTTTTTGGATAGGAAGAACTAATATTGTCAAAATGGCCATACTACCAAAAGTGCTATACAGATTCAGAGCAATTCCCATCAAAATTCCAATGATATTCTTCTTAGAAATAGAAAACGCAGTCATGAAATTCATTTGGGAAAAAAAGAGACCCAGAATAGCCAAAGCAATCCTTAGTGAGAAAAGTGAGCAGGAAGCATCACAATGCTGGACCTCAACTTCTGCTGCAGAGCTATAGTGACAAAACCTGCATGGTGTTGGCACTAGAATAGGTATGAAGACCAATGGAATAGAACAGAAGTCACAGAGACAAACCCACATAAATACAGTTCTCTCATATTTGACAAAAGTGCCAAAAATATACATTGGAGAAAAGTTAGCCTTTTAAACAAATGGTGCTGGGAAAACTGGAAATTTGTATGGAAGGAAATTTAACCCCATTTCTCACCTTGCACAAAACTCAACTTAAAATAGATCAAAGACCTAGGAATTAGATCAGAAACCCTGTGTGTGTGTGTGTGTGTGTGTGTGTGTGTGTGTGTATTAAGAAGAAAATGTTGACCCAACACTTCAACATGTCAACTCAGGAACAGACTTTCATAACAAAACTAAAGTATAAGAAATAAAATTTAAAAATCAATCAATGGAGTGGCATCAAATTAAAAATCTCCACAGCAAAGGAAACAATAAAGAGTGTGAAGAGAGAATTTCCAAAATGGGATAAAATCTCTGCCACCAGTTCTTCAGACAGGGCATTAATATCCAGGATATATAAGGAGCTGAAAAAACTTAACACCAAAGCAAAACCAAACAAAAACAAATAACCCAGTCAATAAATGGGCAAAGGAATTAAATAATTCTTAAATATAAATGGTCAAAAAATATATGAAAAAGTATTCAGCATCTCTAGTGATTTGAGAAATGCAAATTAAAACTACACCAGAGATTCCATCTCACTCCAGTCAGAATGGCAATTATCAAGAATACAAGTGACAGTAAATGTTGGTGAGGATGTGGGGAAAAGGTCCACTCATACATTGCTGGTGGGACTACATATTGGTGCAACCACTCTGGGAAACAGTATGCAGATTCCTCAAAATGTAGGAACGTATCTACCATTTGACCCAGTTATACCACTTCTGAGTATAAAGGAGTTAAAATCAGCACACTACAGTGACACAGCCACATCAATGTTTATGGCAGCTCAATTTACAAAACCAAGCTGTGGAACAAACCTAGATGCCCTTCAACAGATGAATGAATAAAGAAAATGTGATTTATATACACAATGGAGTATTGCTCATCCATAAAGAAGAATGGCTATGATACTTGCCAGTAATTGGATGAATCTGGAGACATTGATACTAAGTGATATAAGCCAATCCCCCCAAAACCAAAAGTCAAGTGTTTTCTCCAGAATGTGGAAACTAATCCACAATAAGGGGGTAGGGGGTAAAAACGAATAGAAGTTCAGTGGAGTAGGCAAAAGGAATGAAGGGAAAGAAGTAGGGATGGGAAAAGGAAAGACAGTTGAATGAATCTGATATAACTTTCCTATGTACATATACACCACAGGGAATCTCATTATTGTGTATATCCATAAAAAATTCTTTAAAAAAGTTATGGGTAAATGGCAGAAAGATAGAGTGGAGGAAAAGGAACAGAGAATGGGTGGAGAGGTGGGGAAGGGGAAGTACTGGAGAGTATATAGCAATTGAGTTTATCAAAACGTTGCCTCAAATACGTGAGAAAAGGAGGGATTATTCGATAAATTGTGAAAGGATATTTGGCTTATTGGAAAAAAAAATAAATGTAGGTCCTCACATAAAAGATCTGTAAATATCTTGCATGTAGATTATATATCTGCTACAAAAATATAACTGTATTAGTAAATTAGACAGGGTAAAATGCCTTCTTAACCCAGATATGAAATCGAGAATCCATGAAAAAAAGAGAGATGATCACACAAAGTTAAAAATTCCAGGACTGTTGAAAGCTGGTATAGAAAGACAAGAAAGAAGTTAGGAAAATATGTGCGACACATCTAACAGAGCAACAGTTAATATGGTTAAGAGTCCAGGAACTTCTGTACAGCAATAGAAATAAACAGGATAAAAATGGATAAATTATAAGAATAGGGCAAAACCGTAAATGGCCAATTAACACGTGGGAAAAAACTCAACTTCATTTGTAATTACAGAAATGAAAATTAAAACAAGCTTTTCCTTATTAGTTGGTACTTGATCAAAATATACAGAGAACTGTAAAATTAGTTTGAGATTAACAATTTGTCAAATGTATTATCCACACAGACAAGTTTACTCATTTTTTTTTGTCATTTGACTTATTTACTATATTTTGGCCTAGAAGATGATAAAGTTTGTTACTTTATTAATTACATCAATTTTTGCCCTCTGCAACTTCTAGGTTTTAATGTAAGTTTAAAGATTTTTTTTAAGTTGTTGATGGACCTTTATTTTATTTATTTCTATGTGGTGCTGAGAATCGAACCCAGTGCCTCACACATGCTAGGCAAGTGCTCTACCACTGAGCCACAACTCCAGCTCCAAAATAAAACTTTAAACTTGGGCTGGGGTTGTGGCTCAGTGGTAGAGGACTTGCCTAGCATGTGTGATTCTTAGCACCACATATAAATAAGTGAATAAAATAAAGGTCTATCAACATCTAAAAAATTTTTTAAAAAATAAAGTTTTATTTTAAAAATGTTTAAATATTTTATTCTGGAATTAATTTTGTTGTAAGGAATCTAGTAATAATTCTAAGCATTCAAACTACTGGTCTATTTTTCAAATATCTTTCCTTAAATAATCTAGCTTCACACCATTGGTGAACACTGACATTTTTCTCATAGACTAACTCCCCTTAAGTATTTTGATTGATTTCTGGATCCAGTTTCACTGCTATGTCTGCTTACTCCTCTACATTATCATACTATTTTCAGTATTATGATTTAAAAGTTCTTTTTTTTTTCTTCTTTTTTTGGATTGAACCCTGAGGCTCTTTATCAATGAACCACATCCCCAGCCCTTTTTTAGATTGTATTTAGAGACAGGGTCTCAGGGAGTTGCTTAGGGCCTTGATAAGTTGCTGAGGCTGGCTTTGAACCAGTGATCCTCTTGCCTCAGCCTCCTGAGCCCCTGGAATTACAGGCAGGCATTACCACACCCAGCACGATTTTAAATTTCTTAAAATGCTGATAGAGCATGTCATTTATTCCTCCTTTCTTTTCAAGTTTCTTTTAGCTCACCTGCACGTATTCATTCTTTTAAAGGAAACTTACAGTTAGCCAGCTTTTTCAAGACTTGCTTCTCTTAAATGTAGACATTTTAGTATTTTTGACTGGCACCCTGTTAAATTTAGAAATTTAATTTTTGAGATTATTGACGTTATCTCTTTGACATGTTCTACCCAACTTCAACACATATCTTCTCTTATTCACCATCTTCATGACCCTCAGCAGAAGGTAAAGATTTGGTTTTCTTGTTTGGTGTTTGTATGTGTTCTATATACATCTTTTGGAACTTACTCATAGGTTTTTGCTATTATTGATAGTAATTTTGTTATGGTTTGTTTGTGAGGTGTCCCCCAAAAGCTCATGTGTGAAAGAATGTAAGAAGGTTTGGAGGAGAAATAATTGGGCTATATCCTTAACCTAATCAAGGAGTTAATCTAACCCTGATGGGGATTAACTGAGTGGTAACTAGAGGCAGGTGGGTTGTGGCTGGAGGAAGTGGTTCATTGGAGGTGGGGCTTTGGGGTATGTACTTCCTTTCGGGAGAATGGAGTCAGTCTCTCTGTTTCCTGATCACCAAGACAGCTGGTTTCCTCTACCACTCTTCCACCATGATGTCTTGCCTCACCTCTAGCTCTGAGGAATGGAGCCTGCTGTATATTATGGACTGAGACCCCTGAAACTGTAAGCCCTTAAATACACTTTTCCTCCTCTACAGTTGTTCTGGTTGAGTCTTTTAGCCACAGCATCGAAATAGCTGACAAAAACAACTTTCAACCCATTATATAGGTTACCTAATTATTGTTTGCATGAAATAGCTACTGAATGTTGTGCAAGTATTTTACAAGTACTTGACTGGATTCCTGACAGGGTCTTTTCAGTCATAGTTTTTTCTTTGCCTCTATTTAATTTTTTATTTTTGTATAGTTGTTATTGAGTGTTTTAACATGTGAATTATTCAGTCTTTAAAGATTAGATAAATTCAGTCTATCTCAATAGCTTCAAAGCAAAAAGAATTTCCAAACTATATTTGCAAAGCCAGCAATTACTCTTTGCAGGGAATTAGCTATTCCCTGCAAAGTAAACCACAGATCAGTTTTGTTTGTAAAAACAGTGCAAAATACTGAAGAAAATCTAATCGTTGCTGGATCCCTTGCCACCAGTGGATGATCTTAAGTTTTTCAAGCACCTTGGCATATCATCTGCAAATAAGTTTACCTTCTTCCTTATATTGATATCTTATACTTCTTTTGTCTAAACGCATTGTTTGATTTCTTTGGGCCCTATGGCAAACAGAATATCTTTTCCTGTTCTTAACATCAAGGGAAATTCTTCTCACTTTTTCACTGTTAAGTATGATGCTGAGATAGGTATTAGCATCATGTCAAGAAAGTGTCATCCACAGTTACTTTGCTCAGAGTTCTTTTCAAGTGGGAATGTAATTCGAATTTTGTCAAAAGTCTTATTTGGCACTATTTGAAACAGAGATTGGAATTTTTCCTTGTTCTATTCGTGTGTTAGTTTGAATCAATAGCGTTCTTAATGTTGAATTATTCTTATTACTCTTCTTTTCCTACTTCTATTTTTATTAGATTATATTTGTGCATACTTTAGATAGTATTTTGTGCATAATTTACATAAGGGAGATTGATCTAATGTTTCATTTTGGTGAGATATCTGTGTCAGTTTTCTTATCAATATTTTGCTGGTTTTAAAAAAGGTATTTGGAAGGTTTCTTCTTTAGGCTTTGGAACAGTTTAAGTGGACTGAATTTATCTGATCTTTGAAAGTTGAAACGGCTTACTCTTTTAAAAACTTATACCTGGAAAAATTCTGGCAGAAAGTCCACCGAAGGTAAAATGATTAGATTTTGTGTGTGGGCTTCTCAGTGATCTTTCCTCTCCTTTCTAGTTTTCTAAATTTGGGGGAATTTTTGAGATACAATCATTTTGCAGTACATATGAGAAAGGAAGGAACAATAGGGAGGGAAGGAGAAAGGGGAAAGAGTTTGTATAGGATGAATTGCTTACTTAAGCAACTATTCAGTGGGGATGAATAGAGTTGATGTTTAACCTTCTGAGGCTGGAAGAAATAGCACAGGAAAAGTTTGTAGAGGGGAGGGAAAGCAGAGCTGAAATAAACCTAAGGTCAGGGCCAAGTACCTAAGTTTAGGTACATGTGAATAAATAAACTCAAGTCAGATGAGAGTAGAAGCCCAAATCTCAGCAAAAGACTCCAAGGGAAAAATCATCAAAATTTGCAAGAAAAGTGCGATTATACACTGACCTGAGTCCAGAAAGAAGGAGATGATGCTTAGGGTGAAAAGCTGAGTGGAGGTCTTGAGGTGTTTGTTGGCAGACCTGTGGCATTCATGTGGAAGGAACAGTTTTAAAAGGATAGTGAGGAACCAAAGCATGAGTTAGTGAATAGGTGGGGGAGGAAGAGGTTTTCAAAATAACTAAACGAAAAAAAAATTAAAGAGGAAAAATGCAATTCAAGTAGTATTAAGTGGAGAGAAGGGTTTTATTTATTTATGTATTTTTGTCTGGTTCTTGTTTTTCCCACAAAGGGAAAAAAATTGTAGGATAAAGGGAAAGACCCTTTGTTCTTGGCTAAGCAGAGCACCTTCCTGTTGCTTTGGATTTTTTGGTGACTAGAACTGTCCATCACAAAGCAATTCATTTCATTATTATAGTAGGTTCAGTTGAATCAGTAAGATGACCAGAATAACTCAGGGACGCTTACACACTCGCACACACATGTTTTTTCAAAATCTAAAAAGGGTCTCCATACTAGGTCTGAGATATCATGAAAACAGTTATTTCTAGGCTTTGTGGAATTCTGGTTGGAGGCTGTCTCTTTCCTGGTGTATCCTTTATTTCTGTTTATTCTAAGCAGTACCAACCATGGAAAGTTTACATGAACTTCTCCAAAATAAACGGAAAGTTATCCACATAACTTGAATATTCAACTTTCCTTATGGGGAAAGGAAAATGAAAACAGCCACGGATGGCTGTTTTATTCTTGGAGAGCCAAGTTCTTTAGCAACCGCGCCAAGATTCATTTTGCCAGTTCCTTGCAAATTGGCAGGCCTTATCTTGGCCTCCCATTCTGAAGGTGCCCTGTCTTTGCAAGTTGGCATTAACATCACTTGGGGAAGTGCAGCCTTGGCCACTGATATTGCTTAGGGGCTGGGAAGCCTTTGACTGGCTTTGCCAACTGGGTAAAGGCCAGCTATGCACTCCATATTTTCAGTCCTACACAAACACCAATATCTATTTTCTGGATGATACAACCTACTTAAGTTTTGTAGGTCACCATATCCTAAAGTTTCACTTGCTATTTTTCTTTTTTTTGTTTTGTTTTGTTTTTGTGCTGGGGATTAAACCAATGGATGCTTAACCACTGAGCCACAACCCCAGCCCTTTTTATATTTTATTTAGAAACACAGTCTCACTAAGTTGCTTAGGGCCTTGCTAAATTGCTGAGGCTGGCTTTGAACTTGAGATTCTCCTGCTTCAGTCTCTGGAGCTGCTGGGATTACAGGTGTGTTCCACCATGCATGGCACTTGCTGTTTTTTTTGAAGAAAGTTATTCTCTAGCTCTGTATAATCAATGTAATATATTATCCCTGTACTACATGTCTGAATTTATTTCCCAGAAGCCCAAAACATCAAACATATATCAAACTTGTAACATTTTTCCATTTCAGAATAATAGAATCACTTTCCCTGGGAAAACACTTATTTAAAATTGAATGTGTATCAAAAGACTGTTTTCAAGGATGATATTTAAAAATCTTTTCTTTGCAAAGCTGAACAATGAACTCAGTTTGGGACTTGTACTATTCCTTGTGAGGGCTTTTATTTTTAAAAAGCATATATTTTTCCATCACTAAGACTTAAATGAAAACTTCGCAAGACTTGGATTTTTTAAAAGATTATCAGTAGAATATAGGTAAGCTTCATTCAGGTAAAAAAAAAATTGGCAAGAAGCAATTTGAGAAACATTTTACTATAAAGACAGTTTTCTAAATGGATGTGTTTTGTGTCACATTTCACTGTGAGAAACAGGTTTGAGAGGTAGAAGTAATTAAGAGGCTTGGGAGATGGAGGCCATGAATTCCTGTGGTGTCACTGAGCCTTGCTCCCTCCTTCAGAGTATTGGGAGCTGTGACTTTTTTGGCTTGTTTGGAGTGGCGTGCCTCCTTGTCTCTGATTGCTAGTCTCCAATAGAGCCCCTGCATATCTGAAATGTGGAACATACAAAAACATTGCCTGCCTCCCAGGAAATGGGGCTTCCTGGGCCTTGGGAGCCATTGGTCCATTCATTTGGGAAGTTGGAGGTACAGCTCTCACAGTCCCTAAGTAAGACCACTGTCCTTTCCTCCTACTCAGCCATTGGTGCTTCCATTTATAAGAAGACGACTAGCATTTTCCCCAACCCACTCTTCTCCAGGAGGGCTTTGTTAAAACCTTTGTTGCGAAAGTTTTATTTTGGAAGATCCTTCTGTACTTAGCAGCTAGGCCGAACTAAACAATCAATCCTGTAAGTGAGCATCAACAACTAAGGCCTTGTCCTACGGAAGAATGGGAACACTTGTTCTTTTATTCTACATTTCTGAACAAATGCCTACTATGAGCAAAGACAAGTTGAGGTTACATGCAAGCACAATGAGGAACTGAAAGGGGCATTCAGGGAAAGGGAGAGAGCTGCAGTGAGCAGACCTGCTGAGCTCCAGGAACCCCATGTAATGAACATATTTCATATCTTTATCTCATTTAATCCCCTTTGCAAACCTAAGAAGCAAAAATTATCATCCCTCTTAAACAGGAGAGAAATTGGAAGTCAAAGAGGGTAAGATTTAAGACAGGAGAATCTCCATTTTGCTTAACTATAACATACCTGGGAGAGATCCCATTGAACTTGAGCTTCCTCTGCAGAGGATGGGAGCCGGGCACTTACTCTCCCATTCTTCTTTGCAACTATGGATGGTCTCATGACTTGACCTACCAACGAAATATAAGAAAGTTGATGTTGGGGTCTCTGGAAAAGCTTTTGTAACCTCTTTCTGTAAAGAACCCGATAGTAAATATTTTGCCTTTGTGGGCTATGCAGGCTCTAAAACAACTACTCAATGCAGACCTGGTAGTGTGAAAGCAGCTGTAAACGTAACAGAAATAGGTGCAGTTGTTTTTTCAATAAAACTTTATTTACAAAGAACAGGCAGTGGCCAGATTTGGTCTGCAGTCTATTATTTGCTGACCCTTGGTTTAGAAGGATAGTTAGATATTATTGGATGCAATAGTGTCTTTTTTTTTTTCCATGTCTGTCCATCCAATACTTCTGCCATGCTGAAAAATTTGAATAGTTAGTCAAAGCATGTTCCAGAGTTATGATCTATTTAAAAGTAGAAATCACATCATATCACTTTCCTGATTAAAACATTTCTTTGTCTCATAGGTTTCCAATGATATGAAAAGGCTCAATTCAAGCATTTTATCCTCCTGAAGAGTCTTCCTTTACCAGTCAAGGTAAGTGTACTCCAACCTTTTAATTCTCTCTTTAAAGCAACACGATACTTTTCCTTCTTAACATCTGCCACCATGACTGGTTATATATTAACTTAAGCATTTATTTATTTAATGTGTGTATCCATCAGGGCTGGGAAAATGGCTGATGGTATTCATATATTGTATAGCATAGCCCATAGAAGCTACTCAATAAATATTCGTAAAATAAGTGAATAATGCCATAGAAACATGCTGTCAGTTTCTGGATACAGCATTTTAAGATGATTTATAAAATTAAACATGTAATTGATTGTTGATAAATTAGAAAACCAAGACTTTGTGAGAAAATGCAATTAAGAATAAGGAGAGGGAAACGGTAAACCTTCTACAAGGTAAGCCAAAAGCACAGGGCCAAAGTAAGACTGACTGGAACATGCCTTATCGTAAGCTGGGGGCAGGGTGAGTGGGGTAGCAGGGGAGGGACAAGGGAACTAACTTCATGATATTATAATGAAATAACCTTATGCAAATGTAGTGGGAGGTGAAGTCTCACACGGTCTTGTTGGTCTTGTTAACTCTACTTTGCGGGGATGTCTGAAGAAGAATCAGGAAAGGTTCAAGTACACAGAAAAAAAGGATGACAGAAGGGAAGAAGTTGAGCTATATAAAAAAGGTATCCTGGGGCTACAAACCTGGAGCAGTTTGGATTTGTTTCTCATCCTGATTTTGGTCTTTCTGAGCAGCTAATAAGTTCTGAAGTATCAAAACCATGCTGTCTCACCTGTGGAGGAAGATTAAATGAGAAGGCAGTGGTTTCAGAGCCTTTTATTTGCAAAGCCCTGAGGTGGGATTAGCAATTCTGTATTTGTAATTGTATTTTTGTTCTTAATAATGGGACCCCAAGTTGCATAAATTTTAAGCTTCATGGTTTGGCAGAACTGGGTTTTCTTGTTTACATATAGCAGAATCATGTATATTAGCTTGGGGCTAAAGAAGTTTGAGCAGCCTGATATTTAGATTGTGTTCCTTCTTCTAGGAGGAAAGATGGGAATAAAGTTATCCATTATTATTATTATATACAGTGACACCCATTGTTAATATTTTGGTACATATAACTTTCATATGTATTTCTAGCTCACAGATACATTAGATGTAATGTAGATGGAAATTTGTATTAGAGATGAAAATTAGATTTGATGTTGAGTTATGCTTAACACATAGTGCCAATAATTCTGGAATCTTCTTTCTCAAAGAGCCACTTAACCTTTATATACTGTAATTTCTATATAAAAGGAAAGTTTTGGACTACTTAAGAGAAAAAATAGTTTTCACATTACTTTGAATGTGAGGCTCAGAAATGTTAAATAGCTTGCTTTAGATCACATACTCAGCAAATTTTAGAGTGAGTTTGAACTCAGGGTGTGAGTCTCCAAAATTCATGCCTATAGTGAATCTGAAAAGTGTCACAGGCTAAGTGGTTTACAAGTTTGAAATATATCGAAGGCACTGGGGAGTTTTAAGTACTGATGCCTGGGATAATTGTTTTATTAATCTGAAGGATAGCCTGGGCTTCAGGACTTTCAAAATCTATAACCCAATTTGAGTCCCACTGTTCTAGCTCTAAAATTGAAGATTAGAAAATCACTACTAGCTTTGGATCTGGAGAGATTTTTCTGGTATAGATTGGCAAGTGTTCAGAATATGATAATTCCATAGTCTCTAACCCATTTCACACAAAGCTTTTATACAGTTGTTCTGAGGGTCTCTGAAGATACTAAGTGGAGTTCTCCAACAATTTATCATTTCCAGATGCCTGAGTATCAATATCTATTCTACCAGCACAACCTCACCAAATCAATCCACATTGAACAATGTGGATTAACCTCTCTGAACACTACTCTTCAGATTCTGGAAAGCTTGCCACAGAAACATGTTGTAATAATTTGATTAGTGATTTAAATCTTTATGATATATATGATATCATTCTTCTTTTCCCTGCACACAGTGTCCTGTGCTGTTCAGACTCCCATGTTGTGGGTTGATGGTCGAAGGGTTGGGAAGGGGTGAGGATCCTCAGTGTTCAATCCCTCTTAAGATGATGGTTGCAGGAAATACATTTATGATACTCTCTGTGGTATATTTGCAAAGCTCATGATCACTGGTACCTCGGCTTATCAGTCTCTTTCCATACTGAGGAGACTTAAATCCTCTTCTGAAATCGAGGACGTTCCATTTTTCTGTTAAGTGTACATTAAGGTTTGTTGAGCATTGAAAAATGTTGAAGGGTGAAACAAATGCTATTTTTTTCTGTGTGTTTCCCTTTCCTTTTGGGGTGAGGAATCTCCTCAATGATTTTGGGGAATAGAAGGTGATTAACATCGTTACAAATGCCTGTCATACATAGGAATCTGTGGGGAAATTTGATGTCTTTGGGAAGAAGGAGCATTGTTTAGAGGATCTGATTCTTATAAGACATTTTATTCTTTCAAATATAAAGTGGGTAGTAATTGGATTTTATGCGGGTGGCAGAATCAGGATCTTAAAAATAATATGAAAAGCAGAATTCTTTTTCTCAGAGAAATTATACATTGGAGAGGCAAGACAAATAAAACACAAATATTTTTGGAAATCATGCACTTTGAAAACAAGAACATTTTATTTTCCTATCCCATGGAAATGGAAAATGTTAGTATATATATTAACAATGGTATTTTAGTCAGCTGTCTGTCACTAAGACCAAAAGACCTGACAAGAACAATTAGAGGAGGAAAAGTTTATTTGGTGCTCATGGTTTTAGAGGTTGCAGTTCCTAAACAGCCAACTTTATTACTCTGGGCCCAAGTGAGGCAGACTGTCATGGCGGAAGGCAGCTCAGAACATGGCAACCTGGAAGCACAGAGAGTGCTGATCATCAGGGACGAAATTTAAACCCCAAAGTCATCCCCCAGTGACGCACCTTCTTCAGCCACACCTTACCTGCCTACAGTTACCCCCCAGTTCATCCATTCAAGTGGATTAATGCACTGATTAGGTTAAGACTCATAACTGAATTCACTGAACCATTTCACCTGTAAACTTTCTTGAATTGTCCCACATACGAGTTTTTGGAGGACACTTAATATTTAAACCATAACAAGTGACTTGGGATACATGTAATAGTTGGATAGTGTGCCCTCGCCCCAAATTGTAGGTCTTCCCTGAAACCTCAGTATATGACCTTATTTGGAAATAGGGTATTACAGATGTAGTTAGTTAGGTTGGATCCTACTGGAATAGGGTGGGCCATTAAACCAATAAGATTGGTGTCTTTGTAAAAAGAGGAGAGATGCAGAGGGATAATGGTGCTGTCAGGTGGAGACTAGAGTTAGGCTGCCACAATCTGAGGGATGCCTGGGGCTCCCTGCACCTGGAGGAGTCCAGGAAGGGTCTCAGGTTTGGAGGAGGCACAGACCCATTAATTCCTTGGTTTCAACTTCTTGCTTCCAGAGCTGTGGAAGAATACACTACTTTGGTTGATTTAAGATATCCCATTTTATGGTACTTTGTAATGGCAGAACTAGGAAATAAGTACAGTATATAATCGTGTTTATGCCTTGAGAGTCACAGAAAATGTTCAAATATTGTGAAGTAAGTTAGTAAATTGTGATCCGTCAATAAAATATTGTGTTGTCTATAAATCTGACAGATATGTGGGCTAGAGAGATAAGCAGAAAACTGCTAAATAACACATAGCATGTGAAAAATGATGATAATCATATAAGAACCATATATGCATAAAAACAGGCTTAAAAAGACTTTTGTTCTCACAAATTGTTAATAGACTACTATTCTGATTTCTTTTAATCAAAGCAATAAGAATTTGATATGAAAACTTAAAAATAGTAAGTCCAAAAAATAGTTTGACATAAAAATCACTTTTAACTGACTTCAATTGAGATTTGAACCAAATTAAGTTCATGTGTATTGCTTGGTGATATTTTTATTTCTAGGTTTGAACTAGTAGCACGTTTTATAAAATGATATAAATGACCCTATAGAGAGTTATGACTTGTGGAAGACTTCAAGGTTGTATTGATTCTCTGAAAGACTCAATGTCTTTAAGAGGAAACATCAACAACAACAACAAAATAGATCTACAGCCAAACAATTTAGGAACCAACAGGCATAGCAGCTTATAGCTTTTACCACTTATTTTTGTAGAATCTAAACTATAATTAGTACGTCAAGTCCACAAAATGAGCAGGATTGGAGGGCTTGGCTTCTGGGGAAATATTTGCAGTGGAAGTTAGGGAGCCGATGAAAGAGCTTATTAAAGCAGCCCCTCCCATATGAATACCATAGTCCACAAAGTGATGAAATCTTTTTAAAAGCCTCTAAGAGAAGTTTCAGAGCCTGGGTCAATTTTCATTAAACAACAGGATTTGGCACTTTTTCAAGTCAGCTGACCACTTACTTTGTACAAGAGTGTGGCCCTTCTGCCTTCTGTAAAAATAAATATTTGCTCACTCTTTCTCTGCAAGGACGTTTAGGGAAATCAGTGTGTCATCTTGGTGAGTTACAATGGTATCGATAAGTGGCAAATACAGATGGGTTAAAATATAAACCAAGTGGAAGGCATCCTTGAATTATTGACCACGCTAACTTGAAATGTGGTCATCATTTTATTTGTAGAACAAAATGGGAAATCACGCTTTGTGTGAACTGCTTAGTAACAATCAGTTTACAGGAGGATTTGCATGTCCTTCACCCAACCACCAGCATTGAAAGCAACCAGTATTTTCTAAGTTTTATAATAAGGCTTTTCTTCCTGGCAACTGTAAGACCATGGATGTTTGGGAGTCACAGTATCACCAGTCATATCACCTGCTTAACAACTTTCCAAGAAAATGCCATCAGTGAAAGAAGTAAAGGGCGCTGGTACCATTGTGGTAAATTTGGCTGTCTATCCCTATTTGTGGGGAATCTGAATGGCAGTGTTTCGAAATCACCAGTGTAATCATCTCATCAACTAATCTTGGTAAAATCTCTCTTAGAGATTGTTGTAGGAAATAAAAGCACATAGAAAAATAAGGCACCCTAGGAGTAGAAGAGAAAAAAACCCATATGCATTTGTACACATTCAGCCTTGTTTTTTAATATGTGTATGAAAGTATCAATAGGATGTTAGTTATCTTCTGGATAATTTAGATACTGGAAAAATCTTGGGAAAAATATATGTCTTCTGGGAGTAACTTGTGAGAGCTATTTGGCTCACAGGGCTTTGGGGGAGGAAATTTTCAATCTGAAGGTTTGTTTAAACCTTCCACCATACATAGGGGAATCTAAATGTTGTCAAAGAGACATTTTCTATGTTCTTGGCATAAGAATGTATGATTGTATTTTTCATTTGGGTGGCCCTTAAAATAAAAAGTTTTAAGCCTTTTCCCTAATTTGAGATGATTTTAAAATTCCTAGTGTTATAGTTTTCTTCTTTTAAATAGGCTAGATGCTCCAAGAATGCAAAGGTAAAGGAAAGGAGATGGCTCGCAACTGCCCTGTCCCCAGTTGTACTGGTCATCTCACTGGTCATCTTTCCCATTTAAAGATCTTATGTTGAAGTGGTGCTGCCTTTTATAAGGGGGTACTAACTAGAAAAGAGTGCAACTTTTTATGAGGGGTGATTTTATTTGATGACCAGTAGAAATTTTTGGAACCAACAATTTCAAGTCTTTACATATTCCCACAGGTCATATTTGGAACCTGAAAAATGAGCCATTTTCCTGTGAGTATTGTGTAACCTGAGGAATTTTGATATTTTCCTTTATTGGCAATTTCTGGAAAGAATAACTCTGAAACATATTTTAATATCTAGGCAGTATTGACTTCAGTCTGAAAATCGCAAATCAAGGTTATCAAAAGCTAAGTCAGATGTCATTTTTGAGCTCTTTTTCTGAGGTTCATGGAGATTTACCTTGTCTAACAGTCTATGTGGGGATGTATACTCCTGATAAAGTGGATTTTCAGTGAGAGGGTATAACTGATTGGACTTGGTCCCACCTCAGAGGATGTAATTCTCCTCATCTCCATTGTTCAGAGAGATAAAAGTTACCCAGGGAAAGGCATCTTGCCATTAGGTCAAACTTGAGAATATTTCTTTTCTCTTAAATATGTTTTGTTGAACAGTAAGTTTCTTTTCATATTTTTGGTTAGGTCTACACAGCAAAACAGGGTAAGAAATGAATGTAGACTGATCAGAGGACTCTGCCCAAAACTCTGCATATCTCTAGGCTAATGGATACAGCAGATATTCTAGAGTATATCTGAAAAGAAACATCTATCAAATCCTAAGCACCTATTCAAATGGATCTTTTTGAGGTGAGGGAATATAGAGATATTATAGGACAACATTCTCACATTGTATGCAAGGAATTTCGGATTTATCATGAGTTAGTCCTACCCTGAATCATAATGATGATGATGATGTTTCCAAAGAACTTTTATTGAGGGTATGTACCAAAGACGGGGTTTTCCAGGGACTGTTGTATTTAAATCCTTCTCTGCCCTTTAGAAGACTGAATAAGATCTCAAGCATATTTAATTGACATTTATTTTACTCTAAAATGAAAATGTCACTGAATTAGGAATCCTAAACTGAAATTAGATTAATGTTCAAGAAATTATATAATGAATGATCACCCACACAGGCACCCTTCTAGTCCATTCTACGATTTTGTGCACAGATGCTGTTGAGTGTCCAGGGTTCTGTGACAAATCTGAACTCATGCCACATATTGAGAAAATGTGCACAAGCAACTTCCAAGCTAATTTTGGTAAATGAGGACACATTTTAGAAGTGAATAATCACCACATTAAACTAATTTTAATTTGCTCCCTGTTCCCTCATTCCACCCTTCTTCACCAACTAATGTGTTGTTTGCTTTTTAAAATTTGAATCATAATTTCACAAGTTAGATGGCTCATTTAATTTAATGCTGCCAAGGACTTTATTCCTCTTTGACTTAATATAACAAGTAACAATGAAGAAGAGTTTCAACCGGAAGGACTGTTCATACTATTAATTCACATGCAAGGCACTCCTCTAACTATTTTACAAGTATTTTTTAATATTCACAGCAACCTCAGGAAGTGGATACTATTATTCTGTTTTGAAGATGAGGAAACAGAGTCTCCAAGAACTAAATAACTAGTCCAGGGTCACGAAATGTGAATGTCTGGGTGTGAAATAAATTCGGCTTCACTTTTGGGTCTGAGACCCAATCTCTGTGTAGTATCACATCTTTGAAAATTAAATACCTATGAAATTCCTGATGCTACCCTTGTTTAGAACATCTTGTCCTTTTTTTTTTTTCAAGGTCTTGATAACCTTCTTTTATATCTCTGGTGATATTATTAATAACTTCTTTAGAGTTGTTATTTTCTTGTATGGTCTGTGTTTCTTCCAGGTTGCTCTATTTTTCCCTCTCTAGCATTGGTTTTGCAGCAAAGGTTCTCAGCATAGGTATGATCAAAATCCCCTAGGAGGTTTTAAAAAAATACTGATGGTTGGGCATTCAGAAAGTCAAATCCAAACTTCTATCAGCAAATGTTGTTTTCAATGGATGGAATTGGAGCATATCATGCTAAGTGAAATAAGCCAATCCCCCAAAACCAAAAGTTGAATGTTCTCCCTGATAAGCAGATGATGATACATAATGGGAGTGGGGGATAAGAGAAGAATGGAGGAATTTTGGATTATGTAGAGGGAAATGAGAGGGGGGAGGGGCAGGGATATGAAAGATGGTGAAATGAGATGGACATCATTACCCTATGTACATGTATGATTACATGAATGGTGTGAATCTACATCGTGTACAACCGTAGGGAAAAAAAGGTTGTACAGTGAATCAAAATGCAGTGTACAGTGAATCAAAATGCAGTCTGTAAAAATAAAAAATATATATATAATATGAAAAAAATGTTGTTTTCAAAAGTTTGCCGGTTGAGTCCAATGTTCAGATCAGGGACAATCCTCGAATGTCTATATATCCCTCTTCAATAGTGGAAAACTAAAAATCTGATTGCAAAACTCAGGCCAAGATGACTTAATTGTGAAGTTCTATTGAACATTTATGCAAGCAATAATCCCAGTTTACACAAAATCTTTCAGAAAGTAGAGAATGATAGCCTCATTCAACTCAGTATCACCCTGATATCAAAGCTACATAGAATCATTAAAAATGCACACTTAAAGACAAAAATGCACACATGAATGTACACAGACATACAAATGCGTATATATATATCAGTATTTACCACAAACACAGACCCATAGATCCTTAAATATTAGCAAGTAAGTTCTAGGAATGCAATGTTCACTTTACATTTGTAAACCAATATATCTAATTCACCATAGTAGCAGAATAAAGACGAAATAATATTTCAATAGATATAAAAAAAGTTAGAAAAACCAGTATCATTTTTTTATAAAACATTTAATTAAATTAGAAACTAATTTTCATCAGTCTGGTAAAGGTCATATATGAAAATCACACAGCTAACATTATATTTAATGTTGAAAGGTTAAATACTTCCTAAGATCAGGAACAAAGCAGGAATTCAGCCTTTTACTAGAGAGTATAGCCTTTGCAATTAGGTAAGAAAGGAAATAATCATAAAGATTGGAAAGGAAGTAAAACTATCTCTATTCATTGATAACATATTTATGTAGAATACCCTAAGAGGAATTGTAGAAGAATCTCTAAAAAACTACTCTCTACAAGGGATAATTTATGAAGGTTACAGGCAAGAAGGTCAATATACAAACCTCAGTTGTTTTTTTAATATGCAAAGCTAACTGCAAGTTCTTGGCAGGAAGGTAGAGGTGATTAATGTTTAGTTTCAATATGAGGTAGTCTCCTTGGCTGCTGGTTGGGATAACCCAACATCAATGTTTTATATCTTTACTCTTGGGCTGGTTAGATTCCCCCCCTTCTTCTTACTGGAAGGTAAAGGGTTGACTTTTGCTGTTCATTGGGTTGGCAATTTCACCATTCAATAAGTATAGGTTCACTTAATTGTTCAAGTATTACACCCTCAACTCTGCCTGGTGTTCCCAGTTCAAAGGTCTTCCACTTACCCTATCCAGAGAAAAACTTGAGTATTTTGCTAGGGCGAGGGAGGCGCTCCCTCTCAGTGGCATGGAGTAATGGAGAGGTTCTGGGAGAGTAACTGCTTCTCACAATATTCCACCCAATCATTTTTATTTTAAGACCCTCCTTCCTTTACCCTATTTTTAAAAGTGCTTGTGGCTGCCATTCTCCGAGTCCTTCGAGAACTCTATGGCAAGATCAGGTTAGTTCTCAGTGTTTCCCACTGCTAGCTCAGGATTCAAGCCTGCTGAATTGACTAATGCTTTCTACCTTACATTTTATTGCTCTTTTTTCTGCTCCCCACATCCTTTTATTATTTGAAGAAGCCTCAATACTATCTTTTCTCTAATGTACCAAATAGATAATTCATTTGAAATTTAAGCATCAAGATCACTGTCTGATTTAAAGAAATGACTTACTTTACAAAAACATTAAACTATTACTTTAGAGTAATACATTATACTTATATAAGGGAAGGGTAATTTGACCATCCTTTTGGTAGACTTCAGAGTACCAAGTTCTTTTCATGGAACATTCCATTTTAGACTAGACAGTTTTATTATTTCCATTAAAAAAAAAACTCCATTAAAAAGTATTAAGCAGTGTTGCCCAATATCAGTGAGGTACTTTTCACAATGTTCTGTCTCTCACACAAACCATGAATGTGTACCTCACATTTTCATGATAGCTTGGAAGAATACCAATGTAACTGTAGCCATGGCCCTGAGGAAGTGAAAACTACATTTTATGTGTAGTGCTGATTAAATTATCAAACCTTAATTAAGTACTTATGGTAAGGCAGGCACTATTCCTGCTGCTGGGGTGAAAGACGTAGCTCTCCATTCCAGTCAGTGGATTTCTGGTATTAGAATATATATAAGGAGAACAAAAAAAAAATCTGGTGAATTCTAAGGAACAAGGTACCTGCATTCATATTTATGAATCTTTCTTATGCTGCGGTTATACCATAGTTGATGAGCAAGTTTGTTCTGACCTAACTAGATTGTTTTTATAGTCACCGTTGTTGGCTCATTATAACTTTTATTTCCAAAGATGATTTGAGAAATATTTCCAAGATATAGGCAGTGTGATACAGCAAATCAAAGTGAATGAGAACTGAAGCAGAGTGAGAACATATGTAGGAAAATAGAATGGAGCTTAGAGTGTCAAGGACATACAATATCCATGCAGTAGTCCTCCTCCTCGCTAAGCACAGGTTAAGCACATGTTCTGTTTTCTGCGGGAATCTGAGAGTTAAAAATGTGATCAGTTTTCATAATAAAATTAGGTGATTTAGTTCATTTAAAATTATATCAAGTTCTCCCATGGATCTTCATGAGGAGATCTTTGCTGAGAAATACAGCAAAAAAATCCTAATTTTAAAAAACCCAACTATGAGTTCTACTGGATATTTCTTTTACATCTTTCTGATAGTCCAACCATATAAGCATCAGGCATAATTTATTCAGGGCTTATTTGAAAACGTCAATTTTTCATTCAGTGTGAAGTCCACTAACATCTGCAGTTTACAAAATCCTTTCATCTGCCCTCTCTTCCAAGACAAGTTTTAGGCAGATTTCTCAATCATCTTCCTTTTGACTCAGTTTATACCTGCTAAATAATTTACCCAAGACTTTCTAACCAGGAAATGAATGGGAAAACCAATTTGGGAGAAAGATTTCTCAATTCTAAATCTTACCATCTTAACAGTATACCAATCTTACTATTTTGTCACATCTAGATGACTAAGAAAATGCTAATACATACAGTTAAAAAAACCTTTTACATTGAGTTACAACATATGAATTGAAAAAAAAAAGTGCACTCATATGAAGTGTAGGAATCTATGAGATTTCATATGTATATGTCTATGTAACAACCATCTAAATCAAGATACCAAATATTTCAAATACTGCAGAAGTTCTCTTTGTGCTTCTTGTTGGTTAACAACTTATGTTATTACCTCTTGTAGAGGTAATAATATTATGACTTATGTTTTTATTGATTAGTTTTATCAGTTCTTGGAACTTCCCACCAAATAACTCTTATTATATGTAGTTTTTTTGTGTTCTGACTTCTTTTGCTCAGTATAATGTCTTTGATATGTGTATCAGTATTTGGTTCCTGTTCTTTAAAAAAAGAACTATTGACATCTATTTAACATACCATAAAATTTACACATTTAAAGTACAGTTTAGGAGTTTCTATTATGTTCAGAATTGTGCAATTATAGTCAAAATCTAACCTTAAAACATTTTAACACCCCCAAACAAATATGAATTCGCAGTCGTTCCCCATTCCTGCCTACTTCCCACCTCCAAACCTCCTCCTGCCCAGGCAAACACTAATCTACCTTCTGCCTCTATGGATTCCTATTCAGACATTGCACATGAATGGAATCATACAATATGGGGTCCTCTGTGACTGACTTCTTTCATTTAGCATCATACTTTCAAGGTTCATCTTTATTGTCACATGTATCAATATTTCATTCTTTTTTTAGTGCTGAATAACATTCCACTTTATGAATGTACCACATTTATGCATTTGTCACATGATGGACATGTGGGTTGTTTACATTTTTTGGCTATTCTGAAAAAATGTTGTTACGAACATTCTTGTACAAATTTTTGCATAGACATATGCTCTCATTTCTCTGGGGTATATACGTAGGAGTAAAATTGCTCAGTCATTATCTACGTTTAACATTTTGAACAAAATGTTTTCTACAGTGGCCACACCATTGTATACTCCCATGAGCAATATGTAAGGGTTTTAACTTCTCCATATCCTCATCAACACTGTCTTTTTGTCCATCTTTTTGATTATAGTCATCAAAGTGGGTATGGGTTATAATTTATATTCCCCTAATGGTTAATGATGCCAAACATCTCTCTATGTGTTTATTACTCAATTTGTTTATCTCCCTTGGAAAAATACTTAAGTCATTTACCTCTTCTAAAGTTTGGGTTGTCTTTTTATGGTTGAGCTGTGGGTTTCTTTCCCTACTCAAGATTCAAGACTCTTTTGGGTACAGGTTATGTATCAACTATCTGAAATGTGTTGGGACCTGAAATGTTTGGGGTTTCAGAATTTGGGGGATTTTGGAATATTTGCATATATTGAATGAGGCAATGTGGGAATGGAACCCAGGTCTAAACACAAAATACCTTGAGGGTAATTTTGTACAATATTTTAGTATGCTTCTGTTTTGATGGTGACTCATCACCTGAGGTCAGGTGTAAAATTTACCACTTGTAGCATCATGTTGGTGCTCAAAAAGGTTTGAATTTTGGAGCATTTTGGATTAGGGGTTGCTCCACCCATATATGATTGACAAATATTTTCTCCCATTCTGTGGGTCATCTTTTTACTTTCTTGACAGTCTTTTAAGGTACAAAAATTTAAATACAATTTGACTATTTTTAAGTCCAATTTATCTATCTTTTTCTTTTGCTGCTGTGCTTTTGGTGTCCTATCTAAGAAACACTTGCTTAACCCAGGTCACAAAGCTTCACTTCCATATTTTCCTCTAGGAATTTCACAATTTTTCTAAGAGTTTTGCAGTTGTTAAATTAGGTATGAGATCCATTTTTAGTTTTAAAATTCTATTTCGTGACTTTTTATGTCTTTTAAAAATAATTATTTTTGGTTATATACAACATTAGGGTACATCTTGACGTAATCACAAAACATAGAATTTAATTTTCTCTAATTTAGTCCTCAACACATTTCCCTTTCCCCTTCTCCCTCCCCATTCCTCTTCCTCTATTCAGATCTCTCTATGATTTATTTATAATTTTTTAAATTAGTGTCTTGTGGCTATACTTGATTAGTATAGCTTTGTCCTAGTACAAAATGTGAGTTTGTCAATTTTGATTCTTTTCAAGATCGTTTTAGTTATTTTTGATCCCTTGTGTTTCCATATAAATCATAAGATCAGATTGTTACTGATTTTAAAAGGCAGCTGAGATTTTGATAGGACTTATATGGAATCTATAGATTAGTTGAGGGAGTATTTCCATTTTAACAATGTTCGGTCTTCTGATGTCTGAACAGGGGGTGTCTTTGTATTTATTTGGATCTTCTCTAATTTATTTAACAGTATTTTATGGTTTTCACTGTAGTCTTGTAGTTCTTTGGTTAAATTTGCTCCTAGGTATTTAATTTTTATTACTTTGGGGATTGTTTTCTTAATTTCAAGTTTTGGATTATTCATTGCTATTGTATGAAAACACTATGTTTAGAAATATTTATTTTATGAATGAGGAAAAACTGAAAGCATTTCCTTTAAAATCTGAAACAAGACAAAGATGTCCAATCTCACCACTCCCATTCAGTATAGTACTTAGAAACTCTAGCCAGAGTAATTAGGCAAGAGAAGGAAATAAAAGGTATAAAAATAGGCAAGGAAGAGGTCAAATTCTCACTGTTTGCAGATGATATAATCCTATACTTAGAAGATCCAAAAAACTTCACCAAAAGACTGCTAGAGCTAATAAACAAATTCAGTGAAGTAGAAGGGTACAAAATCCACATATGAAATCAAGAGCTTTGCTGTATACCAACAATAAATCTGCTGAGAGAGAAATCAAGAAAAAAAATTCCATTCACAATAGTCTTAAAACAAATAACAAGAATAAATCTAGGAATAAACCTAAGCAAGGATGTGAAAACCTCTCCAATGAAAACACAGTACCCCAAAGAATGAAATTGAAGAAGACATTATGAAGAGGAAAAGACCTCCTATATTCTTGGATAGACAGAATTAATATTGTTAAAATGGTCAGACTACCAAAAAAGCAATATGCTGATTCATTGCAGTCTCCATCAAAATGCCAATGACATTCTTCACAGAGCTAGGAAAAATGGTCCTAAAATTCATCTGAAAGAAGAAAGACCCAGGATAACCAATTCTAAGCTAAAAACACAATGCTAAAGGCATCATAATAACTGACTTCAAATTATATGCAGAGCTATAGTAACAAAATCAGCATGGTACTGGCATAAAAACAGACACATCAACCAGTGGAACAGAATAGAAGGTACAGAGACAAACTCCCATGGATGTAGTCATCCGATCCTTGACAAAGATGCCGAGAATGTATGTTGGAGAAAAATAGCCTTTTAAACAAATGGTGCTGGGATAACTGGTTATCCATATGTAGAAGAATGAGACTAGATCCTTATCTCTCACTCTGTACAAAGCTAAACTCAAAATGGATCAAAGACCTAGTAATTAGATCATAACCATGAACTCCTAGAAGAAAGCATAGTGTTAACATTCCAGCATATAGACACAGGCAGTAAATTTCTCAATAGGACCCCTAAAATTCAAGAAAGAATGCCAAGGGTTAATAAATGCAATGATATAAAATTAAAAACTTTCTGCACAGCCAAGGAAACAATTAGGAATGTGAAGAAAGAGTTACTGAATGGGAAAAATATCTTTATTAGCTACTTTTCTGACAAAGGATTAATGTCCAGAATATATAAAAACTCAAAAAATAATACCCTGTACAATATAAGCCCAATTAATACATGGGAAAATGAAATAAACAGACACTTCTCAAAAGAAGAAATACAAGTGGCCAAGAAATAAGAGAAAATGTCATGAGAAATTAGGGAAATACAAATCAAAACTATACTGAGATTTCATCTCACTCCAGTCAGAATGGCAGTCATCAAGGTATGAAATTGATTGGAGGGTGAAATGAAAGTGAGAATTAGAATATGAGAGGAATATACCTTTAAAAATCATATTCTACTGGTTTTTTGTTTTTCTAATATCAACTGAAAAAAGTAAGTATTAAAAATATTTTTTTTCTGAGTAAGAAACACTGATTCAGTGGGGATTTATAGATATGGTTGAAATAGAAATAATACACCAATTCATTCAACTTGCTTAGTTTTAGAGGTCAATTCTTTCCTCTGCAGCCAAGTCCCATCTGAGCTCTTGTCTTAAAATGCTGTGTAAAAAGTAAACATGACAGCTTAGGCAGCTAAGGCAGGAGGATTGCAAGTTCAAAGCCAGCCTCAGCCACTAAGTAAGTTGCTTAGTAAGGCCCTAAAAAAACTAAGGAGCCCCTTCAAAAAAAAAAAAAAAAAAAAAAAAAAAAAATACAAAGGGCTGAAGATGTGGCTCAGTGGTTAAGCATCCCTGGGTTCAATTCCTGGTACCAAAAGAAAAAAATAAAAGTATAGTTTAACTTACCTGTAAAGAAATAAATTTAGAGAATTAATTTAAGACTATTACCCCCACATTGTACCTCTTATTTGATGAAAGGAATCAGAAAAGTGTAAAAAACCAATCTGTCATTAATCGAAGAATGGGGATGGGTTTAACTTTTTTTTTTTTTTTTTGCTTGAACAAGATCCCAGCGTATTTGGGGAAAACTTAAATAGATTTTCCAAATTCTTTTTACATGGAAAGATAAAGAAAAAAAGTCATGAAAATATGTTTAAACTTTAATTTAACTAAAAATAGGTAGAACTATACATTTCAACATTGGCAGGATTTCGGCTCTTAATGAGAAATGAAAAGGAAGCCAAATTCGAAGAGAAATTGCTAAGCATATTTAAAGTTTGAGTAGTTTATTTTGTGGGCACTTTATAGAACATTTTCATTTAGTATTTTTGGGTACAGATGATGGATTACAAAGTTCTTTCTTTTAAAAGTCAATGTAGTTAACAATCTGAAAGTTTAAATACTTCTGGAGTTTAAGGGCATTGTTTTTATTAAAATCATTTTTATTCCCATTTTCTTGCTGTATTTTTTGACACTTCTTTTTCTAACATTTTCTTTGGTTATTTTAGCATCTGTGATGATGAGTTTTTCCATATGTTGAGTCTATAATTCTGTCACCCTCCTGATTTTCAAACAACTTCTCTGGGCCTTTTATTTCATCTGGGACTAGTGAAGATTCCTAGCTTTGAAATTCTGCTTTTGGACCATGACTTCCATTCATCTCTCTCACTGTTACCCTTACAGAACTTGGTCTTTCATTGAAAACTCTCCCCTTCCTTATTTTCCACTCCTTTGTTACCTTCCAGAACCCTGCCATTTCTTCATAAGTTGTACCAATTGATGTTCTTAATAGCAACAGAGAAGTACTATTTCCTTTGACTGTGTGGTTTGTGGGTTTCGATATTTCCCAAACTTTTGGTGAACACCAGAATCAGTTCCCTCAGCTGTCTCTTTGAGAAACTGAATTTCCTGGAGGAGGTCATAGAATAGCCTGGGGATTTCAGGACGAAATCATATGACTTTTCTGATGGTCATCTTCTGTACATAGACCCTCATGTTTTCCTAAAACCATGATTCACCATGATGTTTAGTTTATTCCCATTTGAGCCCCAGTAAGGGCTGTTTCAGTCTTCCAGTTCTACTCCTAATTCCTACTTGAGTCCCTGGCATGTACCTTCCCCAAAGAAGGAGGTTGGCTAACTTGCCTCCTCTCTCTCCTACAATCTCTTCACCTAAGCTCCTGTTCTTTCCCTTCCCTTTGTCCTCTTTTCCTTCCAAGATAAATACACACAAAGCTGCCTTTGATCCCCTCCGCATGTTTTGAACCCTGCTCCATCACTTACTTTCCTTTGCAGTCTATTTCTTAAATTCACTTATGCCTTTTTCTAAATAAATTGTTCTTTCTCTTAGCCAGTGGTTCTCAATTGGAGGTGATTTTTAGCCCCCAGGAGATATTTGGCAATGTCTCAGGTACTTTGGGTTTTCATAACTGGTAGACAGAGCTGCTTCTCTCATTTTTTATTTACAGGACATTAATGTTGCTCACCACCCCATACTGCACAGGGTAGATGCCCCTGACAGAAAAATATCCAGCCCCAAATGCCAATAGGGCCATGTTAGAAGAACCCAGCTTTTAACCCAAATCAAGTCCAAAGTTTGCTTCTTCAAGAAATTTAAATAATATGTTTCCATGACTTTGTTTACCTCTTTGAGTTCTTTATCTATCTCTCCCTTTTTATTGTAAATTTTTAGAATGGACATCAATATTTTCTGGCATAATTTCCTTACTTTCCACTTATAATACTTAAATACATAATAATGACAAAAATTGCTACCTACTAGGGATTATTAAGGTTATAACAGATTCACCTTCCCCATGGAGCATTTCACAATGACCTTGAAAAGAAATAAAACACATCTCTCATCCCAATTTGTAATTTGATTTGTAGCAAATTAGCCTGTGAACTGAAGCATAGATACTTAAACATTTGTCTTTTCTGTGATAGATGAAGAATTATCCTTGCTGATTTGAATACTAAGAAATCCCTGACAATAGCTTTCTGAAAGTCATATTCTTAATGACACTTTGAAATCCAATTGTGAAAAATAATTTTTATAATGCATGTGTATTTTTTCAGTAATAATAGAATAAATTAAAAAGCAGGTTGCTAGCTGGGCATGGTGGCCCACGCCTGTAATCCCAGCAGCTGGGGAGGCTGAGGCAGGAGGATTGTGGGTTCAAAGCCAGCCTCAGCATGGGCAAGCAACTCAGTGAGACCCTGTCTCTAAATAAAATAGAAAATAGGGCTGGGGATGTGGCTCAGTGGCCAAGTGCCCCTGAGTTCAATATCCCATTCCAAAAAATAAAAAACAAATAAAACACGTAGGTTTCTGATATGGTTGAAATAAATCTGTAGAAACTGTGGGGGGTGGGGTTCATCACACTGTGGCTACTGTTCCCCATGAAGAGGTCAACAGATAACTGCACCGCCATAGAGAACTTGCACGGCCATTTGCATCCTTGTCTTCTTAGAGTGTTTATTAGGATATTTTTACCCTCTCCAACAATGCATTAAATGGGAAATAACTTAAATGGGAAATAACCCTGAATTCTTTCTCTCCCCTGTAACTAGCATAGCCAGTTGGAGGATATACTTGGACTCTCTAGATTCAGAATCAAATTCTTATTTCTCCTCTTGGGGGGAAAAATGATGTCACAACATAGGGTAAAACCCTGGATAAACTCCATTACTGTAATGACAAAGAGTAACTTGTAAGAATGGACTTCTCTTTCACAGATGAAAAAAAAAAAAAGTTTCTCCCAGATCTACCCAGTAACTACTGCCATGCATATCAAACTCTGCAGTAAAGAGGAATCTTGTCATGAAGACAGGGCTGTGAGTGTAGACATTTTTCAACATGCAATAAGAACTGCTGCATTACTTCTTTTTAAAATAAATCATCATCCTATTTGTTTTCACTGGGAAAGAACTTTGAGAATATTCCCTTGAGGGACTAAAGAGACTCACTAGAGATTCAAAGACATTTTCAGTCTGTTTTATGACTCAAGTGGCTCCAACTCTCACTAAGAGGAAACTTAGTGAAATTTCTCCCAAAAGTAGCCTGAACATACGTCATCCAATTCTATTACCTTTCTTTTATTTTCCTAAGTCATACAATATAATAGCTTTGTACTTATTAGCCAATGACCTAGGTAAGGAAACAATTTTGGGGGAAGGGTCTGACTAGGTTCGTAGAAGTGTTTTAAGGGCAGAAGTATGAGCTTGGAAATGTTCAAGGAATAGAGTTCAAACTGTAATCCTAAAAGTGACACGTACATTAGCATTGATAGATTTGGATGATTTTCCTGCATATATATAGAATGATTTGTTTTATAATCACATCTTCTAAAAAACTTGACACCCAACTCTGGGTACTCTTTTCAAGAAGTTTGCTCAGAAATTGAGAATAACTGTAATGAATAAGAGGATCTATTACAAATGTCTTTAAGTCATAATGCCATAACTATCTAAAGGAGACATGATAAAATCTAAAGTTGACAATTTCAATTCTCTCTGAATAATTTATTTTTAAAAATTCAAAATCAAGAAGAAGAAAATAGCTAAAGAAACTCTCAACAGAGTTTTTGTTTGACAGTAATTGGAAACCAGTGATTGGAAGCACTTGGTACGCCATGTTCCACAAAGGGCTTTTTAAATTTTATTTATTTGTTTTTGGCTGCTTTCTGAGATCTTCACTCTTTCAGTGCCGCTTAGGAAAATAAAAGTGTCAGAATGGTGCTGAAGTATTTTCCTAACTGGAGGAAGAAGTTTGGAAAAAAGAGAGGTACACTTTTAGTTAATTAGATTAAATCTTACTTCATATTTTAGGAAACCATCTTCTCATTGGTTAATCTATGGTCTGAATTTTATTTTTCCCTGACAATAGAAGATGACTACGGAGGAAATTTAATTTGTAAGCATGGTTCAAGGACTTTCTGGTTTATTCTTGTTGTATGTATTTGTTAATGTATCTGAAGTCTTATCAGAATCCTGGAAGCAATAAAAATAAAAAACTCTAGCTGGATTTAATTGAAGAGTTCAATGAAGGTGCTGTTTATAGGCACATGAGCAGGGCTAAAGGCAACCAAAATGAATGGAGCCATCAAGGTACTGACAACTGCTGGAAGACATATTTTCCTCAGGACCAAAGGACCCATCAGAGGAAGCTATTGGAACCTCAAGGCAAGAGCTATGGAAGCAGGTTTGC
This sequence comes from Glaucomys volans, assembly GCA_020662805.1. Classification (NCBI taxonomy): domain Eukaryota; kingdom Metazoa; phylum Chordata; class Mammalia; order Rodentia; family Sciuridae; genus Glaucomys; species Glaucomys volans. Next base: position 173,718 of record JAJEJO010004053.1, on the reverse strand, counting down.
CCAATAGAAGTCACAACCCTAGGTAGAAAGACATCTGAGGTCAAAAGCATGGTCTACCAGCAAACCAGTGTGGGGAATAAGTGGTCCAATCCCCTTTCTGCTCTTCCTGTCCTCTGGCATGCCCTGTATCACAGGGACTGACTGCTCTAAGCTCCTGGGTCCTGTGGCTGTCCACTTGGTTGGGTCAGTTAGAATCACTGGTGGGAGATTGGAGGGAAGGGAGAAGCCTGAGAGTTTTCCTTTCCCTGTCTCCTTCCCAGCTCCAGTGCCTGATGGACAGGTCCATCCTACTTCCAGTTATTGCCTGGTGACCTGGCCACTGGGCTCCAGCATAGTGCCCTTTATAGCCCTTTATGTTCTTTCTGTTGTTAATCTCTGGGTTGGTCCTCTGTCCTACCTTTCTTCCTAGCTGATCTTCACCTTTGAAACTCATTCACAGCTTTAATTTCCTGATTTAAAAAACTAAAAAAATGGTTTATATTTTTGCATTTGATCTCCAGAAATGCTGTATATTTTTAATTATTACTTTGAATGGCATTGTGTTTTTCATTCTGTTACCTATAATCTTTACCTTGTTTTCTGTTTGGTTATTGCTGGTATAGACTTTATATCTGCCAACTTGGCAGTACTGTTTAGTTTAAATGCTTTATTAATTTAAATATTTATCTTTCGTTTTGTATTTTAAATGCTTCTTTTTCTTTACTTATACTGTTGGACAAAAACCTCAGGTCTCATGTTCAATGGTAGCGATGATAGGAACATTTTTTTAAAATCCTAATTTTAATTAAAATGTATTTTGGATTTTTTTTTTTTTTTTGATTTTGCTATCATTTTTGTTACAGTTTTGTAGATACATGAATGTTCACAAATTTAGGAAGTTTCTCTGGTTTTAGTTTTCTTACTGTTTTTAATAAAAAATTAATGTTGAAACTTCACCACTGCTTTTTCAGGACTTATTGAAATAATTATATATGTTCCCTCCTTTAATTCCTTAATATGGTATGCTATAAAGATAGATTTCCAAATGTCACAACTTCCCTGCATTACTGGGACAAATCCAGCTTACTTATGATGTTTTTCCTTTGTAACTCTTTTAATTTTATTAGCTAGGAGGTTTTGATGTATCATCTATTTAAGTAACTTTGGATTCACTCCATGTTCATAAAAGCAAAGAGTATTTAATTATCTTTTGTCTATGTTCCATCTTATTGAGGTGTTCAAAACTTTAACTTTTCATTTTGTTAATCTTCCTATTGTTTTTATGTGTTCTAGTTCTTTAATTACTTCATTTATCCTATTTTTTTTGTCTCCATTCTAGTTTCTTTGGATTTATTCTATTGCTCTTTTGCATTTTCCTTCATTATTCATTTTTTCATCACTTCTAAAAAATTTCCTACTGCATATCAGCATATCAATTTACCTGTGACCTAAATATTTAGTAAAATATGTTTTTTTAAAACTATTTTTTACCCCTTAGTGTTTTTAGATCTTTCTCATGACTTTTTTCCCTGGGTTTTCCTTGGGAGGATAAGTCATCTAGTTCCTATATGCAAAGCTTCTAGGTTTATTATTTTATTATGGAGTCATAATTTTTTTCTAATGGCCAGAGTATAATAGGTATCAATATTTCATACTGATACTAGAGTATAAATTTCTGAAATTGATTTAGGTTTACATGATGGAACTCTGAATAATTTTTTGCAAATGTTCTCCATTCCAAGAAATAAATGCTTGTTGGGTATCAAATTCCATGTAGATCTATATGTTAGTTTTGATATTTTCAGTGTTTTTCTATTTTTGCTATGCTTTATTCATTTGACTCTGAGAGGGATGTGTTTACTTCTTCAATTCTAATTGTCAGTATATTTGTATTTCTCAGAGTTGTTGATTTGCAATCTTTGAGTCTATCTTCTTATGTACATAAATGTTTATGATTTTTCTTTTACTATACTTTTAATTTTTCCAGTGTATAGTGTGGCTCTGTATCCTTTATACCTTGAATTCTGTTTTGTCTGATATTAACATTGCTGTTCAGGTTTCTGTTTGATTCATTTTCTGGTTTATTAATCTTGTCAAAAAGGTGCTTGTTCATGTTTATTCAAAAAGTTTTGAAAATTTGCTTTTACATTAAGTGGTGTGAAATAGGGATCCAATTTTCTTTATTTATTTTCTCCATGGAGTCAACTATCTGTACCTCCCCACCCCACTGACCTGAAATATCAATTATTATATGACAAGTTTCCATATACATGTGGTACTGGTTCTGGGATCCTGATTCAGGCCTATTTATCTATTTCTTCACCAAATGTCCTAGTCTTACTTGCTCATCTTATAATCACTCTTACTAGCAGGTAAAACAAATTCTACCAAATGTTCTTCGGAAATGTATTAGTCCTTTACTCTGCCTTACAAGTATTAAGAAATTTGTCAAGGTACAGAAAACCTCATTGTGTATTTTTTTAATACATAGAAAATGCATCTTGATTATTTGGGATCTTTTATTCACAAACGTCTATTCTCCTTATTTACTATGGTTAATTAATGTTATTCATCAAATGTTTTATAATTCTCAACACAACAGTGTTTTACTTAGAGTACTGGATGGGGCCTGTTCCTACCATCATGGTCAGGTTCTCTGTAGGGTTGAAATGACAAAAGGCAGCCTCCATATAAGAGACTGCCAGGCCCTTACTCTTACAACTTATTGTTTCTCAGGACTAGAGGCAAAAGCCACTGCTAGAATTTGGATATAATTTGACCACAAAGGTTCACAAGCTAAACATTTGCTGCCCAGTGTGACAGTTGAGGTGGTTGAATCTTTCAATGGTGGGCCTCGTGGTACCCTCATGAATGGATTCATGCTTGATCTTGAGGGATTCAGGTCTTGTGAGACTGAATTAGTTCCTGCTAGAATGAGTCCTTCTGAAGCAAGTTCAGCTTTCTTTACTCTCTTGCTGTTTCTCCCATCATGTGATGTTATCTTCCATGAGGCCCTCACTAGAAACCAACGTCAGCATCATGTTCTTGGACCTCTAAAATTGTGAGCTAAACCAACTTCTTTTATAAAGTATCCAGCCTCAGATAGCTTGTTATAGCAACAAAAAATAGACTAAGACAGGAACCTTATCAAGGTCAGCACAACTCTTCACTGCTTATAATAGCTGGGATCCCCATCTTACTATATAATGGCAGTTAATGTTTCAATATGATTATAAAAGTGCTGCATGAATGTCCCTTTGAACACTGAGAAAGGCAGAATTGTGCAGGAGAATGTCATACATTTTTCTTATTGTCTCAGGTCCTGTAGGGAAAATGGACAAAGGATGGAGTGTCCTCCTCTAATTTTCCAATTCTTTCAAACAGAAAGGAAGCTATGCCACATGGCACAGAGCATTAGTAGATCACCATCTGGTTTTTCTCCATCTAGTTTCGTCAGCCTTATAGTTAGAAGTTCCTTCCAAATGCTGGCCTTAGATAAATTGTATTAATTCTCAGCATTGTTCTAAGCTTTTCTAAATCTCTGGACTTCAAAGGTATTTTCATTGGAAGGCAGAGAGGCTAGCTCAACACCCTTTAATATGGAAACGCCCAACTTTACCAGTTTTCACATTAAATAAATTTATGTGTTTTGGCCACATACACAAACACACGCCCACCAAATTTGGGTGTTGAAATTGGAATTTTCATGCATGTTTAAATAAGATCCATATTTTCAACCATGACTATTCTTCCCTTTTTATGGGCATGTCATCAATACCATGAAAATGCTAGAGGCTAAATAAATGAAGGGATACATGCCAGAATCACATACAATGTTGAAATGAGTTCAGATGTCTTTTAAGATTTTACTATGTCTGTTTCTTATATATATCCCAAACTACAATAGTTCAGTTAAATGCTTTCTCAAGTCTTAAGCATTTTGTTTTGATCAACAACCATTCTTTGTAATTAATTATATATAACATTTTATGGTAATCTATTGTCAAATTTATATTTCCATTGTTTTCCAGTACTGATGATGTTCATGAAAATATGTTCTACTTTTTATATTCTGAAGATCTAACCAAATTCTAAACTGAAAAAAAATTCACCCTCTTCAGGACCAAACCTTATCTTTATAAACTCTTGCATCTTGCATCTTATAAACTCTGGATCTTGCCTTGTTATAACAACATATCTGCATTTTAAGAACATAGAATAAGGAGTTTACTGAAACTCTAGTGAATATTTAAAACTTTGGAACCCTCATTTTTCTAATACAAAAAATGTAAATTATAATACCTGTTTTATAGAGTTCTTTTGACATTTTTAAGACTTGCGTAGCATAGTGCTTACCATGAATGAACATTTCTTAAAAATTGGCTACTTTTAGATATTATTGTCATTATGAATTGAATAGTAGACTGAAGTCTTCTTTTGGTTTTAACTATTCTAGAACTGTGTTTTCCAAACCAAATGATACTACACGCTAATCAAATAACTGAGGACAAAGGCTACACTTAACTTAGTTTGGTGAGGATTATCTTGGAAGGGACTTAGAAAATCATAAAATATGCCTACTCTTGAACTCTTAGATAATGGTAGCTAAATCACATTGTGATAGCATTATTTGTCTTATATTGAGAATGGAAATACATACTGCTTTTAGAAACAGGCAATCAGTAGCCATGGCTTAATAACTGCCATTCTAAACCAAATAGAACCATTCTCTTGTAAAATTTAAGTTGGAAGTTTTTCCTCTCAAAAATTTCAAACATTTAGATTCTATCTCAAATATAAAATGGAGGAGTCGTTCCATTGGAGATATCTGCTGGTAGTGTGTGAATTCAGAGCAGCATTCTGTTGTACAATGTTTTTCTTCTGAATAGGTTTCTGAACAGTGGCTAATGTTCCCACATAGGGTGAGCAACCTGTGCTGTGGGGGAAGTGGAGGAAGGCCATTGGTGGGCAATGTCTCCTATCTTCTGTCACAAGCAATTAAAAAATCTGAATCCAAATGTGTGTGCCCTATTGATATGTAACTGCATCTGTCCCTTTTCTTTGGAAGTTTGTTTTATGCTTCCCAGTGGTCATTTGATCATCCCTCCAAGGGGTCTTGCTTCTACTCTAAGTGGTTTCTTTAATTATTCCTACCAGCCACATGCACCATGGCTCTAACTATTGCCATATAACAAACTACCCTGAAACTAAGTGGCTTAAATGAATAATTATTTTATTTTATTTTTCATGATTGTGTGGGTTAGGAATTAAGCCTGTATTACTTGTTCTGTGTAGGTGTCCACGGTGATCTTTGTTAGAATTTTGCAGATCTGAGTTCATTTCAAGATCTTGGTTGTTATGTATAAATTGATAAAAAAAAAAACTCAATTGGCAACATGGAGGCTCTGATTATAGGCTGCATCCCCACTCCCATAAAGATCTAGCTAGAATACATAACTTGTCCAATTACATTACTGTAATTGGTGAGGCAGTTCTTGGTTAGGGTCTCTCAATGGTATTCAGCTAGTATGGTCTAGAGGGCAAGATGCCTGGTGCCCTACAGAATATCTGTCAGCCCAGGCTCAGCTGGGAATTCTTTTTCCACGTAGCATCATACTCCTCATGGGGTCTCTATAATAGCAGGGTGGATGGACTCTTTATTCAACTGAGCCACAATCACAGGAGGCTATATCAAGAGAACAAGGTAGAAGCTGTAAGGTTTCTTTTGATATAACCTCTGAAATCATGCAGGATCTCTTCTACCCCATTCTATTGGTAAGAAGTGAGTCATAGGCCTGGCCTAGATTCAAGGAGAGGGTGGATGATTACAAGAGAAGTAAGAATGCTGCAGGCATGGTTGATTGGAGGGCTATCTTTAGAGATTAGTCTGAGAAGAGTCTAGATAAAAACAACTCTTTAAATTTGATATAATTCCAGTGATGCTGTTGTAACCCTTACAAGTTGGCACTGTGAAAACTGCCTTATTCGTCCACCCTTAATCAATCCGTTGATGCCGACAACCTATATTACTTGTTCTGTGTAGTCGTCCCTGGTGGTCTTTGTTAGAATTTTGTGGACGTGAGTTCATTTCATGACCTTGATTATCATGTATAAATTGATAAAAAATCTCAATTGGCAACATGGAGGCTCTGATTACAGGCTCTCCCCTCACTCCTGTAAAGATCTAGCTAGAATACATAGCTTGTCCAATTATATTACTATATAGATTAGTCTGACCCATGCTGAATAATTAACATCCATGCAGCTTTATAAGTCACTGTAATTCAGACTTCAGTAATTATTATTCAGGATCTGATTCTGATGCTGTTTAATATTGAGATAGCCTTTTCCTCATTTTCCTGCTTCAGTCCTTCTTCCTTATAGTTGAATAAATTGTAAATCCTTCAATACTCTATTGAATAAATTGTAATCCTTCAATACTCTAAGACAGATGATGACACTTCTCTAACTAGAGCTCTCAATGGCTGCTATTCTTAGTAAAATGCAGAATATTTATGATGATTCTTGAGGCCCTACATGACCTACCCTTTCTTTCTCTGTCCTCTTACATTCATTCAGCAAATATTTATTTAGTGCTTACTATAGGCTAAAAGAAGATATGGGAGGGAACAAAACAGAAGAAATACCTGTCCTTGTGTTGTCCCCTGCTTTGTTCACTCTTCTCCATCTGCACTGGTCTTCCTGCTGTTCCTGGAGCATCCCGAGCATGCTTCCATTACAGGGTCTTGGTATTTTCTGTTCTCTCTGCTTGGGAATGCTCTTTTCCCCACAGATCCACATCACTTGATCCCTAATTCATTTAGGTTCCTTATGTTCAAAGCTCACCTGCACAGAATCTGTTTCTTCACCACTCTATGTAATTTGGAAGCCACCCCCATATCACAGACCCTACCCCCTCTTATCTTACCAGTATTTATTGCCATATGACAAACTGTATATCGAATTTCTTCTTTGTTCTTTCTCTCTCCACTCAAATGGAAGAACTGAGAACAGGACCTATCTATGCTTTTTAATATTAAAATGTGTTCCTGAATCCCAGCAGACTTACAATAAGGACTTGTTGTATGAGTTTTGGATCCAATAATGCAGATTTGTTAACAAAAAAGCCAGATAGCCCCTCAGTGATTATAAGTCCCCCCATTGTATGTATTTTAAAAAAATCTAAACTGATTGTTCAAATTGCATTTGGTATGTTTCTTATCCCAAGATTAAATACATTATAATCTATATTTACCCACAGTAGCATAAGGGGAGAAGGAGTAGGAGCCCCACTCTGTAGTCCTATTGAAACAATTAAAGGCCTCCCTTGGATTTCACTTAGAGAAAAAAATATATGGAAGAGTGATCTTGAGTCATCATCTTAAGATTTTTCATATTTTATATTCATGCATTGCTCTCCTAATGTATTCTGTTAGGCAATGAAGCAGCAAATGTTGGTTTACTTTAATTAAAAGACTAAGCAAATTAAATGAACATCATTTAAAGTTACATTAAAGAGACCATTGTCTATCATGTAGTAATTGCAACAATACAAATATAATGGAGAAAAAAAATTGCCATTGATAATGCCCAGATTGATGGGCTTAGGCAAAAAACCCCATTGATTTGTCATCCATAAATTTAGACAAGGATATGCTGTGTTGCTTATGTAGACAGATTCATTTCAGTCTTTTTCACCTTCCACTTTTAAGTTTCATAGGGTTTTGAGCTATTTAAACAATATTAACTCCAAAAAGTAAAAAAAAAACAAAAAAACCTAATGATGCTATTATTCTAGTAGATCTAAAACAATATAATATAAATTATAATCAAATTAACCTCAAAGGAAATATTAATGTGATTAATAATTTAATGGAAAGATCTGCAACCTAAGGCTGTAGGACTCACCTTGTAACTTACTTATTTTTATTCAACTAAGAGCTACGAATGGCTTTTACATTTTTAAATAGTTAAGAAAAATAAAATGAAGAATATTTGATAACATGAGAGAGTTATCTGAGGTTCAAGTTTCAGCATCTGTAAGTAAAGTTATATTGGCACATGGCCACGACTCGTTATTTATCTAGTTTGTCTATTCTATCTGTAGCTGCTTCCACTCTAAAACAGAGTTGAAGAGTGGCCAGAGAAATTGTGTGGCTCACAAAGGCTAAAAAGCAAAGTTCTATCTTTTCAGGAAAAGTTTTCTGACCCCGATTTAATGCATTGATCCCCCAATTTTGTCAGGAGACCATGAATTAATTGAGGAATAAAAATGAAGTACAAATTGTTTCCTCCAGGCACTCTTACTCAGGGCTCTAGAACAGTTTCAGGACCCAGCTTTTGGGTCTCTAAGGTCCTGGAGGGGAGCAGGAGACCTTCCCAGGCTTAGGACACCCTGACTCAGGCTCGTGGAGAGCATCACTTTGTCTTAGTCAATCAATTTGACTATTAATTTCTTTTTTTATTTTTTATTTGTGGTGCTGGGGATTGAACCCAGGGCCTCGTGTTTGCAAGGCAAGCACTTTACCAACTGAGCTATATCCCCAGCCCAAGTATTATTTCTTGTGCATCGTATCTCATTCACTGTGTGCACAGTTTTCTCAGTATTCATTTTGTTTCTATTCTTGAGATATTTTTAGTTACTCTTATGTTAATATGGTAATTTAAATAAGCTAATATAATTTAAAGAGACAAAAATCCACAAAGTAATTTTACAGATTCAACAACTCAAGGTGTAGAACAGATTTTAATATTCATAAGCAAAGTCGTCACTAGTTTCCCATTAATTTAAATTTGAAGGGAAATTGGTGCTCAGTCATGAATTATTCTGGGAAAAAAGAGGTTGGACTTGTGTGTTGAGTAAGACAGGGAGACTTTTATTCCAGTGCACTGCACATAATCTGTAAGTTTGACACCTGTCACTCTGTGTCAAGTCTCAGTAAGGATTTTGACCCCAATCTTCTAAAACCAATTAGAGATTCCCTAGCTTACTGAGAGACTCTCATTCAATCTTTCTTTTGCTTTCTCTTTTTGGTTCTTTTTAATATTGCTGTGGCTTATTTAATATGAAAAATGTTTTCATTTTATAAATGTCATTGTTATTTTCTTCAGGGATTAATTATTAAAGTTTAAATTTAAAATGTTTTCTTATAGCTCACATAGACAATAAATATATGTTAAACAACTAAACATGTATGACTTTTTAAGTGAAGGGGAAAAAGTGGAATATTCTTGTTCTCATTCTAAATTTGATCTAGAAGAATACTCATTTCAGTTTTATAGATTAGTTTTGGTTTTAGTTTTTCATAGATTGAGTTTTTTTAAGCAAGCCTTTTTCTAATGGAAATTTTTGGGGGCTGGTACTGGGGATTTAACCCAGGGATACTTTACCACTGAGTAACCTCTCCAGGCCTTTAAAAAAATGTGATTTGAAACAGGGTCTCACTCAGTTGCTTAGGGCTTTGCTAAATTTCCTAGGCAGCCCTTAAACTTGTGATTCTCCTGTCTCAGCCTCTAAGTTGCTGAAATTACGGGTGTGTGTACTGCACCTGGCTTCTAATTGAAATTTTTGTTGAGAAAATTGTAAACTCACTTGTGGTTTTAAGAAATAATAGAGTGATCTCATATACCTTTAGCTAGTCTCTCCATTGGAAATATTTTGTAAAATCATGGCCCAATGTCACAACTAAAATATTGACATTGATGCAGGCTACCTATTTTTTTCATATTTTCCCAACTGTATTTGTAATCCGGTGTATGTGTGTATGTGTATATGTGTGTGTGTGTGTGTGTGTGTGTGTGTTTAGTCCTACACAATTAATTTTACACACATATAAAATCACTCCTGCTTTTTTATTTTTAAAAAATTAATATTTGACTGGCATATCTTTTTTCATTTTCTACTGTCAATCTATGTTGAATTTGAAGTAAGTTTCTTGTAGAAAGCATATAATTTTCTATTTAGCAATCTCTGTTTTCTGAAGGTGCATTTAAATTGCTTTTCTTTTGGGTAATTACTGATCTATCACTGATTAAATCCATCATTGCATTTATTTCCTGTTTTGTTTCTTCTGGTTCTCATTCCCATATTCTCTTTTCTTGCCTTCCTGTGGGTTACTGGGGCATTCTCAGAGCTCTGTTTGGTTTATTTGCAGCGTTCTGGGGTGTATCTGTGTAGTTTCCACAGTGGTCACTCTGGGTTTTACCTTCTGCCCGCATGCCTTACTATCATCTACCAGTGCCATCATTTTGCCACTTGGAGAGAAGTATGGAAACTCACTTAATTTCCCTTTTACCTTCTTCACTTCTAAAAATCATCACATTGAATATCAGATGGTTTATGAATGTTGTTTAAAACTTGAAATATGACCTATAAAAAATCACAAGGAAAATGATAATCTACTATGTAGGCTACATGAGTTCTTTCCCTGGTCCATTCTTCCTTCCTGATATGACTTCATCATTTATTTCCATTTGAAATAACAGAAACATCACAGAAATCTGATGACATAAATGTTGGACCTTATCTTTTGGTCCCATGGAGTTCTGAGGTTCTGTTCATCTATTTTCCAATTTTCTCTTAGTTCTCATATTGTAAATTTCATTTTTCTATTCACAAAGTCATGTATTCTCTCTTCAGTCATCTCCTCTCATACTATTAAGCCCATCCAGAGATTTTCTTAATTTTTGATATTGTATTTTTCTTAATTTTTCTTAATTTTTGATATTGTATTGTATATTCTATAACTTCTACTTGGTACTATTTAAATAATGTCTCTTTGTATTTTTCCATTCAAGGGAATTTGTACTTTATTGTGAAAGCCATTTTATGACAGCTGGTTTAAGATCCTCGTCAGAGAATTCCAATCATCAGTGTTGCATGGGTGGACTGACTTCTTATTCATGTTGTCATTGTCTTGGTTCTTGGTATGATGAGTGATTAGTTTTTTCACTGTATGCTGAACATTTTGTCTATTTTGTTAAGAGATTTGGGGTCCTATATTTATCTTCCATGTTAGCATGCATTTGTTCTGCTTAGGTTTATCTGGTAGATCCTGGCATAATTGGTGGGCTGTGGTTCCTGTAAGAGTTTAAATTTTTAAGTCTTTGTGGTGGTATATTGTTCTCTATGGGTTTATGTCGTATCACTGGGACTGCCATTGCTCCTGGTGGTGCCTGACGGGTTGAAGAATTTCTCCACATTGGGCCACCAGGTGTTTCTGGGTGAGGTAGAGCTGTCTAGGGCTCCTGAGCATCCTGAGTGTCCTGAGGCTCCCTGGCCAGGCTCTTGGAGTGATGTGCTCATTCCTACCCAGGAGAAATGGAAAGCATTTCTTCAGTCAGGAGCTTGTGGTAGCAAGATCTCTCCAGTGACACTCCTGCGTCTCTGGGTGATGAAGGGTTGTCTCTGGTCTGCAGAGACAGTGAGGTTTCAAGCAAATTTGTAGTCCAAAGAGCCTTTTTTGGTGATGCTGGAATCATCCATATTTTTTGGCAGAGGTGGGGAGTGTCAGACTCAGAAGAAAAGAGACTGCTTCTTCTGGCCACTTACTGTTAGTGGGATTCATAAACATTTCCAATTCCCAGTGGGGCCAGGGATTCCCTTAGTGTCATCAGAGGACCTACTCTACCTTAAGGAGAAGTGAGCTTGCCTAGACCACCTTCCTTTCTGTTTGGGGTTAGAAAATGTTGGCTCTGGGTCACCTTCTCTGTAGGCGAGGGACATAAGACCCACTGTTGCTGAGGTCTCAAACCCATTTACCATCTTCCTGCCACCTTTTAGAGTTCTTTGTCTATTGTGCTATTTCCAGGTTTTTACTAGGCGTGAAGGAACATGGAGAAATGAGTTTATACCTTCTTGTCTGGCCCTAGAGTCATGTTCAAATAAAAGTCTTTTATTCAAATACAGTGGATCTATATAGAAGGAATACCTTATAAAAGGTTAATTTTTGTCTCTCAAAGGATATGTTCAAGCCTTCACCTCCAGTACTTCCGAATGTGACTTTATTTGAAAATTGGGTTGTTGACATTGTAATTAAGTTGAGGTACTGCTGCGGTAGGATGGGCCATTAATCCAATATGACGAGTGTCCTTATAAGAAGAGGAGAAGAGGACAGACACTGAGAGGAGAATGGTTTATGAAGACAGAGGCAGAGATTGAAGTGCTGCAGCTGTAAGACCAGGAATACCAAGGAGTGCCTGCCAACCCCCAGCAGTTAGGGCTCTCTTGTGCACATATCAGAGGGAGCAAGATCCCCCCTAAACCTTGATTTCAGACTTCAAGCCTCCAGAATTGTCAGATCATCAATTTCTGTTGTTTTAAGCCACCCAATATCTGGTATTTAGTTATACCAGTTCTACAAAATTAATGCACCCTCTATTTTGAACATTTTTTTCTAGCCAGAGAAAATATGGCCTGATTATGATATTGAGCAACTGGTGGGTCACAGGTACATCATTTATTTTTCTAGTTTATAACTAGCCATTGTGAGCATCGATGGTATTTGACTATTTCTGAAGGAAGGAGCACAGGACAGTGAGGTTCCTACGTGTTTCTTTTTATAACATATTCTGCCTGAACACCTACTGACTGTGATGCACAGAGACGAATCCTTCATTGCTACATGGAGAAATTGTTATTCATCTCTTGTTGACTTCCTGTCCATTTTTTTCCTCTAATTTCTCCCACATTCTGCAAATTACTACTTTTCTCTCTTCTAAGTAAACTCTCTCCAGATGACCTGCCCTCCTACACATTTTATGAAATGGAGGTTCATCAAGTGAATCTGTTCAACTCCTCTCCCGTCATCTCCCAGGGAGTGTGAAATCAGCGTCGCACCTCCTCCCACTTCTTTGTGCAAATCTTTGTCTTTAAAGATAAAACTGTTTCAGGTCAGGTAGGCCCATCTGGAGAGAAAGTGTAAGGTAGTGGAAAAAACAATTTTGGTATGCTTCCTGGCCATTCTGGACCCCTTCCTTCCTTCCTTCCTTCCTTCCTTCCTTCCTTCCTTCCTTCCTTCCTT
>JAJEJO010004053.1:147144-160707 GCA_020662805.1 Glaucomys volans | reverse complement strand
CTTCCTTCCTTCCTTCCTTCCTTCCTTCCTTCCTTCCTTCCTTCCTTTTCTTTCTTTGTTGTTGTTGCTTTTTCATCAATAAAAGGAGGGCATGGAGTTAGACACTCTGGAGATTCCTTCCCTAATCATCTGGACCCAATTTTAGAAGATTGTCTTTGGTGATGGACAAATCACAGGAAAGGCTATGTGTTATAGTTTGGATGTGAGGTGTCCCCCAAAGGCTCATGGTGAGAAAATGCAAGAAAGTTTAGAGGAGAAGTGATTGGGTTATGAGAGTCTTAACTCAATCAGTGAATTAATCCCCTGATGGGATTAACTGAGTGGCAACTGTAGGTAGGTAGGGCATGGCTGGAGAAGGTGGCTCATTGTGGGCATGACTTCAGGGTATATATTTTGTATCTGGTGAGTGGAATCTCTATCTGCTGCCTGATCATATGAGCTGCTTCCCTCTGCCACACTCTTCCACCATGATGTTCTGCCTCACCTTGAGCCCCAAAGAATGGAGCCAGTTGCCTCTGGTCTGAGACCTCTAAAACTGTGAGTCCTCACATAGATTTTTTCTACTTCAAATTTGTGTTTGTCAGGTCTTTTAGTTGCAGCAACAAAACAGCTAGCTAAAACACTGTGCTCAAAGAGATGTGTCCAAGAGAGCTTGGCAAGCCTCAGACCCTCTCCTTCCATTGCCTGGGCCTTGCCTTCTGGTGGTGAACAGGGAGCAAAGACGGGCACGAGGGTGGAACTGGAAACCTTGGGAAAGTCAGATCACAGGATGAAGGCAAAGAAGTATGTTATGTGACACACAAAAACCTGGGGACACAATGACAGTTATTTTCATTATCATGCTCTATTCCAGCACTGTTTCATAGAAATATTACCTGAGGCACAAATATGAGCCATGTATGTGAAAAGCTATAGATGAATCCGTGTCAGTGATGCATTTTCTATAACTTAATCTACCCCCAATATTATATCATTATAATATTGTATTATATACATATTATATTATATATATATAATGTGAAAGTAATGAGATACAGTACATTCTTTTAAAAAAAAATATTGAGGCTTGGGACTCCTGGGAGCATTTTTCACTTACGTCACATCTCAGTTTGAAAGTGACACTGAGGTGCTCAGTAGGCACGTGTGCTAGTTGTGACCACAGCACCCTGAACTGATGGAGACTTCTGGTTATGCACAGACCACTTGTTTCCATTGCCACTAAACCAGTCTTTACAGATGATTCCCCAACTCCTAAGTTCTGTCCTTGCACCTCTCCTTGACTTTCCACCTCCATGTCTGCTATTAGACCTCCCCATCAGGATTTCTAAAAACAATAATGATTCCTATTAATCATGCCTTCCCTCACCAAAGTGAGACTAGAAGAGAAAACACAGGGAACAAGCCTGCAAGTTATTTACAATGCTCTTTTATGAACCTGTGGTGTTTTATGACCTGTCAGATCTCTCTGCTGCAATGCCTTATCTAATTCCCACAGTGATGCTGTGTGGTTTCCAACCTCTGCCCCCACCTTCTTCCTAGACATGCTTCACACGTCAACGTGACCAAAGCTGAATGATACTTCCTCCTTTCTACACTTCTTTTCCCTTCTGATCATGAATCTTAACAGAAGTTGCATCATCACTGGTACATGAGCCTACCTGCGAGACACCCTGGACCCTACCTCACCTTCTCCCACTCCTCCTCTCCAAGTCCCATATCTAATTTGCTGATTCTGTTTTACAAAGACACCTTGATTCTAGATGTTTCTTCTCTTTTAAATATCTCATCTTGCTGGGCACGGTGGTGCACACCTGTAATCCCAGCAGTTCAGGAGGCTGAGGTGGGAGGATTCAGAGTTCAAAGCCAGCCTCAGCAACTCAGCAAGGCCCTAAGCAACTCAGCAAGGCTCTGTCTCTAGATAAAAGATAGACAAGGACTGGGAATGTGACTCAGGGTTCAATTCCTGGTACCTACCCTCCCCCACAAAAATCTGATCTTGATGTTTAAGGCCACATTATTTTATGCTTAAATTATTATCATATTCCTATAAGTGGTCTCTTTCTCTTTGCTAACACCCCCCATCCTCTATGATTGCCTTTTTAAAACACAAATATGATCATGACACTTCACAGATGAAATTTTAATGATTCCTTGTTGCCTAGGCCGGTGCTTCTCTGAGTTTAATGTGAATTCAAATAATCTGGGTACCTTGTTCAAGTGCATTTCTGATTCAATAGGTCTGGGGCTCCAGATTGCATTTTGAATGGGAGATGATGCTGCTGCTTGCCCATGGACCACACTTTGAGTAGTAGTGTCAGAGGTTAGAAGACAAATTCCTTAGAATTCATTCACAAGGTTTCTGTGTCTGGCCTCTATCCTACTCAGCCTTAAAACCTGTTTCCTTCATCTCTAACCAGTCCAAGCTTCTTATCCACTGAATAGACTTCCCAGTCTTTGGAGAGTCATTTATTTTTGAAAGTGAAAATAATTTCACCTGAGCTGAAGCCTCAAATTTTAGAAGTTCCAGGAACATTTTTGCCTATCCTCAATCCCCCACCAACAAAGGATGCTGGGGCAAGACTTCAAGCATCTGGCCTCAGCATCCATTCTGCCCTCTTGTGTGTGGCTTGTTTCCAAGTGGATCCAAGGGAAAGTTTCAGTCTTTGGAGATGTTAATGTCTGTTGATTACTTACTGTGTCACAGCTGCCTGTGCATTGCTATTTTCTCTTTTATGAATTTTTTATTTGTTCTTTTTTGATATACATGGCAGTAGGATGCATTTTTACATATCACACATACATGGAGTATAACTTCCCTTTCTTGTGGTTGATCATGATGTGGAGTTATATTGGTTGTGGATTCATATATGAACATAGGAAAGATATGCCTGATTCATTCCACTGTCTTTCCTATTCCCATCCTCCCTCCCCTCCCTTCATTCCCTCTGTCTACTCCAGTGGGCATTGCCATTTTCAAATCTCTTGTTTCTCCTTGTAACTTGTTGGTATTCACTTTCAGAGGTCAGATATTCAACTACATTATGATTAAATAAGTTGACTCTGTGTTTAATTAAAGGCCTCATTTGGTTGTCAAAATCAGAACCCAGCCTGAACTTAAGCAAAGAGGAGAAAATCATGACAGTCTCTGAGGTCAAGGTCGAACACCCAGCCCAGTGAAACATGGGTGCAGGAGGATTCATGACAGTAGGAACTTGTACTTGAACCTCCTCCCTCTTCTCTTTCTCTCCATGTCTCTCATGGAGAACTAGGCTATTTTTTCCTAGTTCCAATCTGGAAAACTCAGGGAAGAACTTATGAGTGATCCACTCTGGACCAATCATGCAGCTTAGGGAAGGACCATGGCTGCTTTCATTATGGCCACTGGAAGGGGAGGGGACAGGGTATAGTGGTCAGGCAGAAGGCAGGGTGCTGGGCACACAATCTGTAAATGTCTATTCACCACACCTGGAGAGTCAACTACAGTGTTTCTAGGTTCCCACACATATTAATATTTGGGATTCATGAAAAAGAAATTAAAATTCTTGAGACTTTCCAAAATGACAAGTCATTCTTAAAACATTTCCAACATTCTTCATATTCTTAATATTATGGCTGTCGAGAAATATTTGTTAAGTATTAATATTCGTTAAGTGTTAAAACAAAGAAAAAAAGAAATATATAAGGAAGGGCAAGTGAATACAAGGGTAAACATATCATAGCAAAACCTTGATTAATCATAACCTTTCTAATTATAACCTTCATTACCTAGAGACTTAAAAAAAGAACCAAAATATATATATAAAAAAGTTGACATCAGTGTCTATTTTCTATCTGTCTTCCTAAATTGCATCCAAAAGAGTATATGGTGAAAAATATGTTCGGAATGAACAATTTTAAATGCTGAAATGACTCAAATAATGACTAAAATGAGTCTATTTTTTAGAATTTTTAGTAAGGTAAGAAAATGAAAAAAATAATTCAAGTAAGAATTGAAACCAAATGAAAACTTTATAGCCAGAAATATTGAATAAAGCAGAATAATTCAATTTCTTTCCCTTTGTTTTTTTGTTTTTGTTTTTGTTTTTGTTTTGTTTTGTCTTGTTTTTGTACTGGGGATTGAACCCAGGGGCACTTTACCACTGAGCCACATCCCCAGACCTTGAGACAGGGGTCTTGTTAAGTTGCTTAGGAACTCTCTAGCCCTACGACTAGCCTTGAACTCATGATCCTCCTGCCTCAGCCTCCCAAGTTGCTGGGATTGCAGACATGCACCACTGCATCCTATTAAATTTTTTCACATTCTGGTTCATTGAGGCTTCTTTATACCTGGGTTCCCCTGTGGAACTTGGAATGATCATATCTTAGGAGCTTGTAAGCCTTGTGGATTTGCAGTGAGTTAGGGGATTACTGATATCTGATATATAGATATACTGAACCATCCCTCTAAACCCAGCCTTCCAATGGATACGGCTCTCAGCCAAGCTTCCCAGGGGATTGGGAAATTTCCATTTAAACCAAGCTGTTAGTGGTAAATGGAGTGCTTTAGGAAATTTCCATGGGGGGGGGTCTGATATCTGATTTCTTCCCTCCATGCATCCTCTAGGGTGCTCTCAAGTACAGCTTACGGTTATTTGAGCCTTCTCCTTGGTCTTATCTCCCCATGCTATCTGTCTCAGCTCCAAAGCTGCCTTGGCAGGTGGTTGATTTCACAGGCTTAAGGTTGCAACAGCAAGGGAATAGCCCATTCTAGAATCTGCACAAAGCTCAGATGGTCACCAAGAGAGAAGCACATGTCCCTCAGCCTTCCTCTGCTCAGCACCTCTTGCAAATAAGGAAGACCACAGCAGTCAGGCAGCTCAAACACCATCAGCAAGGAGCCTTTGGAAAGTGCTGGAAGCCTGAAATAATCTTCATTCCCAACTCAGATTGAAACCAAAACCCCAGAGCAACTGAAGAGTGATTTTCAAATTCCTAACTCCCTTCACATAGAAACAAATATTTTTAAAAAATTAAAAAGACAAGTAAAATGAACAGAGAGAGGGAAGGGAGGGAGGGAAAAGGGGGGGGAGAGAAAGAAAAAGCAGGGAGAAAGTAAAGAAGGAAGGTAGAAAGGAAGAAAAGAAGGATGAGAGAGGAAGGAGGGCCACAAGTACAAAGCTAGCTATGGAAGAGATAAAATATAAAAATAACTAGGCAGACCTTATGGGAGGAAATGAGGCCTCTCCACCAGGAAGCCAGCTAGGGAACATCCTCAGCTGTTTTTTTAAAATTTTGCCATTAAATAGTAAGATTATTACTATCATCAGCATAATTTTGAAAATGATGGTGGTAGCAAAGCAACTATTTTCGGCTAGCAACAGAACAACACTGCTTCCATTTCCCACTGTGACTACTGGGTGTGGAGGCTGAGGCAGGAAGATCCCTTAAGCCCAGGAGTTCAAGGTCAGCCTGGACAACACAGTGAGATCCCGTCTCAGAAAAAAAAAAAAAAAGAGTCTGGAGTGTAGAAGAATATGGATACCACAAAAGAAATCTCTCTATCATGTTGTATTATATTTAGATTATATAGCTGCTGTAGGATTTTTTCCCCGGGGGCAGATTGCCCACAGAAGGCATATTTCTGAAGAAAGAATGAAGTTAAGCTGAACATCTGTTTTCAACTGAAGACATTCTTTTGTTCTTTATATGCAAACTGAGCTATCCTGTCTGGATGATCCAGTCTTTGACTCACAATCTATTCTTGTTCTACCCTGGCAATTACTAGTGATGCACTACCCATGTCCTCTTAGATTCCCCATTTCTGGGCACTCCAAGCAGTAACCTCTTGTGGCTCTCCCCCTTTAGTTTTCTCTGGACTCCAGGGTCTATCTGGTCTATGCATGTGGCAGAACAGAAATGCCTAGGAGGTAACAGCTCCTGAAAGCCACCTCAACAAGACTGAGGAAAGATGGCGGAAAAATGCCCTGCCCTGAAATGTGTTCTACACAGTTAATCAGAGTTCCCCAGATGAACTGGCTACCAGTTTTCCACCTGCTGAGATTACCTGCTAAACAGACTCTTGAATCACATCCAAGAAACCCAGCCTAAGACAAGCACCAAAGACCCAATTTTATTTACTCAGCTTCCTCTTTCATTTCCATGCTCCTTGTAATTCCCAACTCTAATCACCTTGAGCAACAAATGTCAGAAGAACTTTAGTCTAAGGTGGGAATGGGGCACTTAATTGTCATATTCTCTTTCCTGGCTGGTACTCACTCCAGCCCCTTCTGTACCCTCGCTCACAGCTCCATTCCTCCCTCACCCTGGCCCAATTCCCTCACTGCTGCGTGCAAACCCCTATTCCTCCTCCTAATGTTAACCATTGCTAATTCATGTTCTGAAAAATAAAGCCACATCGATGGAATAACAGATGGAAAAGATAGGTGCATATCAGCTTCCTGCACGCAACCTTTTGCAATTCATCAAGACTTGAATTTCTAAGGAACATCCGGAAATCCAGACATTTCCTTTGATTGTTGCAGCTAGGATAAAAGTAAGCAGAGCAAGTCTCTGACTCTACACCCACCACCCACTCTTCCCCCACTCCAAGATATTAAATTGTTTTAAATAGTTTGAAAGTACCATTGCTTTAGCTCTTACGATGTATTGCTTCTGTTATTGCTTTCTATTTATACCTTCAGACCAACAGTTCTTGGAACTGTTCATGCGTAAAGCTTAAGCCAACTGCACCAATTCGGAACAAAACTGACAGTCCTCTCTGGATTCTCTTATTAGGAAAGTCTTTAAGGCAAAGATCCTGGGTAAGAAGAATGTATTATTCATTTCTGAGCAGATACTCTGTGATCTATACCAGGAAGAGCTATTTTTCCTTTTGATTTGACCTATATCTAGTCTGTATTCCATGATGATCATCCTTCAGACTTTTTGTTCAGTGGGCAAGGGCTTTGTTCTGATCTGTATGTGAGTCCCTGGTATGTGTAATCTTGGAGACCCATGAATTTGTAGTTTTTCCAAAAAGCAAGTCCTCAGACTACCACCTGCATCAACACACCATGGGACAGGAATTAAAAAAGCAGATTTATCCAGCCACCCTAGGCCAACTTAATGCCACTTTGGAGATAGGCTCAGTGATTCATGTGTATGGCTAAGAACCACAGGTTTGGGTGTTCAAATCCGCAGGAGGGTTTAGATGATAAAGCTCTGACCTAAGTTTTCCTTCTCTTTCCCAGAATTGTATTCATGGCATTGACCTCATTAGTTGGCTGTATACAGCTAAGCTAATAAACTTTTACACTGATGCCTATTCTGAGAGTGACAAAGACTCATGCTAATCCCTTCTGCTGAAAAGTGGAAAAAACAAAACAAAACAAAACAAAGAAAAAATTTTGTTTCCAAGGAGTAGCATGCACCCACATTTTGTAAAGGAAAAAAATAAGACTTGTGTAAGCACAACACTTGGGGGGGGGGCAGAAGCAGGGCTCATATTTTCCCTATTTTGATGGACTTTTCCCTTTGGGAGCAAATCTTTTAAGGAAGAAGTTCCAGTTTCCTGATTTAGAAAATAGAGAAAAATCAGAGAGGTGAATTTGCATTGATATTGGGAGAAGAATATGCTTGTTTTTATGTTTTTCTTTTAAAATAAGTGATCTTGTGTTTTTGGTGATATCTTCAGTTCAAATCTCGTGTGGTCTTATGTAAACATTCTTGGGTTTTTCATCTGTCAAGAGGCTATTAAGTAAATTCAGTCTCTTTAGAAATAATCATTGTTTCCTGGCCCTGGGTTTGGAAGGATTTCCAAAGAAGATGACAGAAGCTTGGAACAGAATCACACTTGGCATTGCCATGGCAGGATTTGTTATAGGCATATAGAGTGTGGCTCAGCTCCAGGAGGAGGGGGTGTTCTTCTGGGATCCCATAGTGAATGGTTGTGGAGGTCAACATACCACTGTAGACAACATACATGATTCCACGGAGTAAATAAATACCTTTTTCCTGAGTAAAGAACAGGTTAAGGGATCTGTTGATCTGTGGAAGAACAGAACAATACTAATGTTTTCTTAAAACTCTCAGTTTTCAGAACAAAGTGCAAAATATACATCTTTTGATGAAGTGTTTCACATTTGCCTTTGATGAGGGATGGCAGCATGTGGCATTTTCCCATAAAATGTTTGTATTGTTCTTTGGCTGTGGCTCCATGTTCTTACGTCCATTTGAACAAATGCTATTGTTTGTGGCTGGGTATGACTGGCTGTCATCTGTCAGCCCTGGTTTCACAGGAGAGGAGCTTGACATAGGGGTTCATTAATGGGACTGTGACTGCTGCAAGGGCCATGGGCTCTCTTGTCCTTTGGATGGTTTTCAATCTCCACTGTCTTTTGAATCTGATAAGGTGTAGTTCCCTGTCCTCTAGCTCTTCCTCTCTATTCCTCACCAAGAATTTACCAGGTTAGACATTCTAAAACTGCTTCTTAGCCACGTCACCAGCAGCAATACCAATGAATCATATTTTTGCAAAGAATTTCTGTTTATGAGTCACTGACCCAAGGAGCAAAGACTGATTTTTTTTCTTCATTTTTAAATGATTTGAACCTTTGTTATTCTACTCCTAATTAGTGTCCATTGTGTTTCAAAACTGATTTTTTGTGTTTATTAATAGCAAAAGTATTGAATGAAACCATAGAAACCTCTAGAGGAGGAGCAGTTCTTTTTCTTTTTTAAAAACAAGCAATTCACTTAATTTATTTTACAGTCAAATTTAAAAAATCTAATTTAAAAATGATCACTTAGTAACTGATTTTTTTTTTTTTTTTTTTTTTTTTTTTAGCATTTTAGACTCTTTGAACTGTCACCTCTACATGTAGTTGGCCAACTCCTTGTAAAGGATTATTTGAATCAATCAAATTGCTTCTTAATGTTTGATTTTAATCATATACATGTTTTACTTTTTCTGTTTTCTTTTTCTTAATAGATGAATTTCTGAAATGTCACATTAAAATCCCACATTTGAAAAGCAGTTTCCACTTCTTCATCACTGATCTCATGATTGAACTGTTTTTTTTTTTTTTTTTGGCTTACATTTCTAAAATGTTGACTTTCAGGTTTTCTCCTTTAAATTATCTTAAACTTAATCCCCAATCTCAGCTTAATGTGATAACCTCTAAGTCCCTGCCACTTAAGATACCATCTATAGACCAGCACCATCCAGCAGCTTATTAGAAATGCTGATTCTCAGACCCCAGCCAGACTCGCTGAATCAGAATCTGCATTAACAAGATTTCCTAGGTGACTCTTGAGCTCATTAAATATGAGAAGCTCTATTTTTTGCCTAATCCTTCCACTTTATGGTAGTATTTCCACATTTAAGTTTTAGTGACTCAGTTTTATACATAAATAAATAGTATATGTTGCTTATTAAACTATGTAAGTATATTTTTAAATGTAAGTATTAGAAGATGCCCTAATGACCTGAAGAGGCTGGATCTTTGAGGGAGAGAGGGCACCTTGATGACTGGTACTGCTGAGTATCCTCCTAGCAGCTCCTGAGATGTCAAGTGCTCTGGTGTTCACATGGAGTATCCCTGGCACTGACCAGAGCTGGAGATGTTCTTAACTCATGTGTGCTGAGGGAGCTCATGTGTGCTGAGGAAGCTCATGGACCTCATGTGTGCTGAGGAAGCTCATGGACCTCATGTGTGCTGAGGAAGCTCATGGAGACTCACAGGTAAACATAAATAGAATACACTATTGACAGTAGAGCACAATCATTTCTGTGGGTGGAAGGTGGGACACAGAACAGAACTGGAGCCTTCCTAGGGCAGGTGACTTGATTTTAAGCATTTTACATCATGGGCAAGTTGGAGAATGTCCCAGGAGACAGACATAAAGACAGTGAGACCGATAGCATCTTCTAAGGAAATTCACATGCTTCGATTTTGAAGAACATGATGTATGTCTAAGCGTGGGGGAGAGGAGGTGGGATGGACCATAGAAGTGATGAGAGATGATGAGGCTGAATCATGGACAGATCCATATGGCCTCATGTACTGAGCAGTGTGGCTTATGTCCGAGGGGGCCTGAGGAATTTTCAACATTTGGAGGCAGAGTGGAGAATGGACTGGAGGCAGGTGGGGTGAGAGTAAAGTCAGGGAGGCAGTACAGAGGCCACCACAGTGGCCCAGAGGAGAGACAATGGCTACCTGGCATGAAGTGGAACCAGCAGAGACCAACAGCATGGAATAGAATCCAAAAATGAAGAGGAGGAATTCCTTTCCTGATCCAACAGGCTGACCCTTCTGCCATCAGCCTTTCTTTGAAACCCTAACAGTGATTATTCGCTGAGTCTTTGACTTATTGAGAACAAGCACTTGAAGATCTTGAACCGTTTGCCATGACATAGACTTCCATCCTTCTGTGTGTACTTCACATTGGACACGGTAGGGTCAAGAGCTGAATGGAAGGTAAAACTGGGAAAATCTGCAGGGTAGAAAAATATGCCAGGTATTCCATAAACACCAACCCATATAGTTTGTTCAGCCCTGCAAGTATTCTTACTTCTTTTTTTACAGATAAGAAAAATAACGCCCTAGAGGTTAAGGGTCTCACCTTATGATTACTAGCTACTAGGAATACAATCTGAATTTGCACAGAGATCTCTGGCACATTCAATGACTTATTCTGCAAGGATGGTTAGAATAGTTTAACGCACTTCTCTGTAGTTTGTTGACAATCTACCAGGTGGCAATAATGACTTCTCTGTCTACCTACCTTGCCTGTTTGACACATTCCCCAGAACTAGAGGGTAAAGGCAGAAGATGCCATACGTCTAAATTCTGTATAGAAAAAGACCTCAGAGGAAGCATTTTATTTGTACACAGTTCTCCTGAGCCTGGCCATATGTTATTTTGCAACCCACAGACAATTAGAAGCAGCAAGTTAAGATTGAGTGGGAAGAAAGTGAGATCTAATAGCTGACGAGATGACACCAAGAAGAGAGTCAGAAAAATGCAAAGAAGCCATAGATATTAAAAAGTCAAGGTAAAAGTATTTTGTCACTAATATACAGCCAATTAATGTTCCATGGACTTGAATAAGCCCTGAGGTCATAACTGCATGACAGCACAAATTTTAAGCCCTTAGAGTTGATGTCAACCTTACTGCCTACCCAAGGGAGGAAGCTTCAATGTAACATCTTGAGCCAAAGGGTCACTTGGCCTCACTGAAATAAGGAATGAGTTAGTCTGTGAGACGATGTACTTCTTTTTCCTGATGAAAATCATGAGCAATTATAGAAGATTTTTATACTCTGCCAACCAAAATCTCCCTCTTAATAAGAACTACCCGTTGACTAGTATTCAGTGATTTTTTTTCCTACATGATAATCATTCAGATGTGAGGAGACCAGAGTTACTGGTGTGGAATGGTAAACAGACACTCAATGACAGTCTTCAAGGCCTATCTTTCTTCATTTTTGGCTCCCACTTCCTTCAAGCCTGCTCAGAGGTGGTGCTCCACCCCCTGCTGGGCAGGACAATGGCATTTCTGCCCAATCTTAGGAAATAAAATATTCTGTATCATTTTAAGTTGTAAACACAGAAATAAGCCAGTGATTTGATGTGTCCCATCCAATTATTCTTCAATTTTCCCTGGAAGTAAGTCATCTCTGTCTCCCCCTCTTCCTCCCCGACCCCTCCTCTATCACCGTCTTCTCTTCTCACCTGCCTGTGGCCTGTTGGGCTGAGGGTGTGGCAGGCTCCTCTCCCTTCTTCAGTTCTTGTTTCTGTCTCCATCTCCTCAGCACCGTAACATTCAAAACACAGAGATCTCAGGAGGAGTTGGGGCAAAGATAAAGGGGAACAAGAGAGTTCCTATTTGACTAATTCCCACCTTAAACTGGCTCTTAAGTCTCCAAGTTTAATGTTCATGTGAGTTATGTGGAATTCTTATTAACATGGAGATGTGGATTAAGGTAGGTCTGGGGAGATGTCTAAGACTGCGTTTCTAATATGCTCACAGATGATACAGCTGGTGCTTATTCATGGCTCATACTGTGAAAAACTAAAGTTTAGAGATTCCCTTTGGGGCCCATTCATTGTAGTTCTTTTAATGTAGACACAGCCTCTCTACCAGCAAATGACCTTTCAATGATGGCCCCAAGTAATACCCATCACTATCTCTTACTGATGGGAACCCTCACCCTGGCAGGCCACCCCATTGGTGAGAATATCATTTGATACAACCTGAGGTTCAGGTTCTGTGACTAACGCATCTGGTCCCTGGGATTCACTACTTTGGACCTTTGTTTGGATATAAGTACTAGTATTTCCTTGATAGCTATTTGCTAAGCAGCCACAGAGCACTGTAACTGTCCAAGGGATGAGTCAAGTTCAATCCCCCAGTCCTCTAGATGCAGGAATTCATATCAATCAAGCTCTCCCAACACACTGAAGAAAATGCACTAGGTTTATATACCACAGTTTCTTTATCCATTCATCTACTGAAGGGCATCTAGGTTGATTCCATAATCTAGATATTGTGAATTGAGCAGCTATGAACATTGATGTGGCTGCATCACTGAGGCAATCTGATTTTAAGTCCTTTGGGTATAAGCCAAGGAGTGGGATAGCAGGGTCAAATGGTGGAACCATTCCAAGTTTTCTAAGGAATCTCCACACTGCTTTCCAGAGTGGCTGTACCAATTTGCACTCCCACCAGCAATGTAAGAGTGTACCCTTTTCCCCACATCCTCGCCAACACCTGTTGTTGCCTGTGTTCTTGATAAAAGACATTCTAATTGGGGTAAGATGAAATCTTAAGGTGGTTTTGATTTGCATTTCTCTTATAACGAGTGATGTTGAACATATACACAATGGAATATTACTCAGCTATAAGGAAGAATAAAATTATGACATTTGTAGGTAAATGGATGATGTTGGAAACTGTTATGCTAAGTGAGATCAGCCAATCACATAAATCCAAAAGCCAAATGGTCTCTCTGATAAATGAATGATGATGCATAATGTGGGGGGGAAAGATGGCAAGAATGGAGGAAAGATAGCTAGCATAGAGGGAAGGGGGGGCTGGGTGGGGGGTAAAATTAATAACAGAGTGTGTGACAGATACCATTGCCCTGTGTAAATGCATGAACGCACAGATGGTGTGATTCTACTTTGTGTACAACCAGTGAAACAATAGCTGTACTCCATTTGTGTTCAATAAAAAAAAAAAAAAAAAGAAGAAGCTTTACTGAAGAAAAGTAAAAGCAGACTTCTCCCAGGTGGAAGGAGGGGACCCAAAGGCAGAATTCGTCTGCAATTTCAACATGTAAAGACAAATAAAGTTTTACTCCATGTGTGGAATGGTTCTCCACATTTGAAAGTGAATATTAAGTTGTTAATAATTAATTTAAATGGAGTATACGGTCTCACTGTCACCACAGTGATTAGACTTGATTGTACCATGGTGGCTCCTGCTGTCAATGACCATGAACTTGTCCAGAAATGCTGAAAGCCATGCTGGCTCTTCAGCCTTCCAAAGGCTAAGGTTGGTGCCCAGCTCAAACGGCAG